>OMKX01008995.1:3069-13893 GCA_900302425.1 Brosme brosme
TCAATCCTGACTACATATATCAGAGAGGGCATATACCTGGCTCTATGACCTTGCCAGGTGGGCACTTGACAAGAAGCTGGCGCCCATCAAGGTGTGCCACAGTGATCTGGAACCCACAGAGAGCCTCCACCAAGCCAATACGCTGGGTCATATGAAGGTTACTGCCCTCACGATTGAAATACTAAAAAGAAAAATTAAAAAGACTTGTTTATTCCAAGACATTTAACACATGTTTCACATTAACCACCAGCTCTGAGCACCCTCCCTGGATACATCATAATCCACGACCAATAATGCAGCATTATGCCCGGGCAAAGGTTCATTCAAGTGTGTACCTCGTGCTCCTTCTCCTGCAGCACCAGTACAATGTCTCCTGGTTCAGTGCTTGGTGCCTGGTCAGCCTCCCCGGAGAAGGTGATCTTCTGGCCATGCTTCATGCCTTTGTCTACGTGCACCTCCAGAAGCTTGTTTTCCTTGCACACCTTTTGACCCTCACACTTCTTACAGCGGTCCTTCTCATTGATCACCTCCCCTACACTCAGAAAAGAAAAGACGACGTTAGGATTATACAGTGCATGTAAATGTATTAATTTTCAAATTAACGTGCAAATCTTAATTTGCACGTTTGCTCATAAGCTTTTTCTGAAACAATTGAACCCCTAACTGCCATAGTCAATCATCTAATTACAAAGGAACAATTTACGGATTATCATTATGATAATTGCTATAAAGTTAGTGATTTATTTAAGTATTAATATCAAACATTTTCTACTTATTGCTGCAGGACTGCAAATGTTTGGTTGTTTCTGATTGTTACAAATGTAATACCTTTTTGACTGCTCAACAGACAAAGCAGGCATATGTAAGACGTAAATTCAGGCTATGGTTACTTGTAATGGGCAATGGTCATTTATCATTATTTCTAGCATTTCCCAAGCATGAATAAATCCATAGACTGCCCTTTGATTTAACCACAGACAGTGTAAGGGGGGTGTCCTAAAGAGATGGCCTGTAAAGCCCTTTGAGCATTTAATTGTGATTAAGGGCTATACAAATAAAGTTCACTTGACTTTACAGTCTTTTGGATTTTAGTGTCTGGATTTGTGCGGTTGCAGCACACCCTCTCCGCTGCAGTCTGTGCAGACTGACTGCATCTGTTGGACCATGCCAGGTGCCAGTTGTCTGATCATGATCCTCATGCCACGCCCTCTGCACGCGACACACTTCTGCACGGCTCCAGCCTTGCCCCCTTGGCTGAAGGACAACAAGCAAAACAACAGACAGGATTAAGTGGATATAAAAAACGAACACAATTGAGTTAATTGTGATATATGTTTTAATTGAACAAGACTCACCCGTTACAGGAGCTACATAGAACATTCTTACTCAGCTGTAGCTTGGTGGTTTTGCCATTGTACAGGTCTTCAAGGGAAACTCTGTGACAGATAACGAATCAAGTTAAAATCCAAAAAAGGACAGCTTCACATTCTTTGATCTCACACCAAAAAGTGCCATTTGAGCATTCCCTCTGGAGCCTTGCGCCAACTCACTTGAGGGGGTGCACCATATCCTCTCCTCTCCGCCTGCCCCCATTACGACCCCCTCTGCCTTGCCCCCCCATGAAGCCAAACAGTCCTCCACCAAAGATGTGAGAGAAGATATCATCCATGCCAGGCCCTCCACCAGCTCCCTCTCGTAGTCCCTGCTCTCCATAACGATCATAGAGCTCCTTCTTCTCAGGGTTGGTCAGTACTTCGTATGCAAAACTAATCTCCTTAAACTAGACAAAAACAACATTCAATTATGATATGAAATTAATAATGTCAAAAAACGACTTATAATTCAAACTATTGTTGTTGTCATGTCTGTCGAATAAACGAATATACTTCATTTAATAATATTATTTATTCAACTGGTACGCTGGACATCTTTTTTGGAAAAATGTGTTCCTCATCTTAAAAAATAACGAAATAAAGATGAGGACCCCCTTAAAACTCCGTTGTAGGATCAAATTAATTATTGTGTTTTGGTGACTCATACCTTATCTCCGGCATCAGGGTTCTTATCAGGGTGATACTCCTTTGCCAGTTTGCGGTAGGCCTGCAAACCACAAACATTAACATCCACATTAATAGTTTAGCTTATGGCTCATATCGTGAGCTTACTATTTGAAACGCTTCAACAGACAGTAAACAAACATCGTTATCATAAGTGAACTGCGTTGCCTGGTCGTTGTTGAGTTTGAGGCCCTGTTGTCAGAAAACCGTGACACTGCAACTAGGCACGCAGCTTGAGTTGACAGCCTTTTCTAACGACCACCTTCGGTAGTATTGACAACGGACGTTAGAACTAGAGACTATATTAAATATAAGGATATAGATAATGTAAATATCAGCTTATCAGCTCATCGCACAGTGATGGTGGTTTAGAGTAGCATTAATTATATTCAGAACATCAGCGTTACCCACCTAGTAGGAAAGAATGTGTCAACACGTGACCCAAACAAGGATTCACTTCCAACACCACATTATTTCATTAAGTGGCAAGCTTTAATGTTTGCTTTAAACCAACTTTTAAGAGTCGAGAAGCGATGAATGGACACACTCGCCGACTACAGAGGGATCAACACAATTAGCTAGTCAGCTAAAGACAGCACGCGAATCAATCTTCCTCCACTCACCTTTTCAATTGTTTAGCATTAACGTTTCTTTAGTCCTCCTGTCCAAAGCAATAAGGTGTATTCTAACACCATACCATTACATACAACGTATTCTACATGGTGGAACCTCACATCGCCTCACATCCTTCAGAAATGCTGGCTAGCTAGCGCTCGCATGATGTGTGTTGAACTCACGTTAGCTAAGACAAGCTAAAGAGCAGCCACTAAAAAGGCCACATTCGGCAGGATGGATGTCGAATGAACGCTCTCGCTATTCACACTATCGCCTACAGTGGCTGAAAAGACGTACCTTTTTGAGTTCATTTTCAGTGGCGGTCGGCGAAACTCCTAAAATGTCATATAGCTTGGTGTCCACAACGTTCGCCATGCCTGTACTTGCACTCTGCTACTGAAACGCCGTGTCTACTGTGAGGAGGTTCGGCTGGAGCAGAGAGGGCTGAGCAGGAGTGATGTGTACCCAAAATGTTGGCTTGTCCCCACTATCGGTGTAATGCGCATGCACTCTGTATAGCTTTTTTTGTTGACAAAATTACGTTGATTTGCTTGGACGTCATTCAAACCCTGTATAACGATGGCGACCTACTGACATCACAAATGTATGCGCGTAGAATATGGTAATGAGTCATGCCATGTTGACCGTGGAGTTAGACACTTTTTCATTCATTTAACTTCCCCGAGTTTAATAGGAGATGTAAACTCTAAGTTTAGTCCATAAAATGCATTGATTTCCCAGGACGTGTTATCACCAACAAACATCCACATCCATTAATTACATGAATATAATATTGCAGTCTAACACCAGAATTGCATAAATTGGATACATACCATAGCCAAATAAGAAACAAGTTTCAAATCTGAAACTTACATCATTCAAATTAGGAATTATTTGAGTTTTTTCCTGGCCTAACAGGTAGCCTACTTATAGTGTAGTCTACATTTCTAAATGCAAAAATTTCCGATTCACATCTTATAGAATGACCATTGAATTATTGTTATTCTTCTTCTTTATTATTGTTATAAATTTCACACGTGACTGCCTTTACGCAATGCGTCAAATAAATAGCATTCAGACGATTTAAGCGACTTAATTTCTAGTGGGCATTAGGATGTGTGGTTTATATTATTGTCTTTAAAGGAAAAATACCTCATATTAATGTTAATAAGCTATGCATTCATGCTCATACTTTTTCAGCCGAGCTTCTTAAGAGTGACCATGGTATTAGCCTTCACGTAGAATGAAATATGTGCAGTTGTGTCCATGTGTACGGCGCACATGTGATGTAACGTTGGTTCTGATCCAACAGTCTTCCTCACCTAAACGGTCATTCCCCAGTATAACAGTTACTCTTTTGATGTTGCTGTTTTTTTTTTTTTTACAATAGTTTCAATATGACCAGCCAGTGTCACTATAGTGTGTCTGTTCAGACATGAGCTAGCGACGGTGCAAGTGTATTTGCATCGGAGTACGACTTGAATGTACTGCAAATGTTGTACAGCTGCAGCAGCAGCTGACTGCCCGCCGTGAACTGCCAGCTCCGGACTGGCCATGTTGGATAAATCGCACTGCTGGCCACAATGAATGATTGTCGTTTCAAACGTCAAGCTTGCTGAATACAACAGATTAAACGAGGTGGATATATATATATATATATATATATACGAGGTGGCCACTGTTGTGTCTTCGGTGGCCTAAGCATTTATTTGAGCCTGCGACGCATGTTAGCTGGCTAACGTCGAAGTGATGTCGAGGTGGGTCTGATATCAGGACGTCTTCTAGCCAGCGGTTGAAGAACAGGGGTAAATATTCGATTCAATTACATGTTTTTAGGAGCGACATGCTGCCTGACCTTGGTGGCGACTGAAACCGCGGTAAAAAGCTAGCAGTTGGTCTGGGAATGTGATGATACGCATGTAGATGTTAGGGCTGTATAATAACGCTGGTAACCATCAGCTGATGCCTTTAGCAGAGGCCTACTACACGGACCCGATCATGTTAGTAACTACACAGAATTGCAGACATCATTTCATAGATAAATAGTGGCGTTGGTAAATCTTTGGCTCACAAACACCTGTTTGTTTCAACATGTTTGGCGACAGAAAGGCTAACAAGATTAATGTCAACAAATTAGCATCGGTCCACGCTTGTTTATCTTAAAGATGAAATTGTCCTAAATCATGTTTAAAGGTGAATTGTGGTTCAAGGCGTTTTCCTTTGTGTCTGAGCAGAAGGCATCCAGTGGGAGGGTGTCTTTATTATTTTATTTAGAGTGTTAAGACCAAGGTCACATGCAATAGCCACTATTCACTGTAAAGTAATTGCTAATGGGAGTGTGAAGTCTTGGACTGCCCTTTTTTATTGATGTGGGTCTGACATGTAATAAACACACGTTCACGTTTGTCTGGTATAGTGACCGTTGCAGGTAGTGTCAGATGCACCTGTATGTTGAAAGCTTGATGATGGATTGGACACAGACTTATGTCTTTATGTCAGTTGCTAAGTATGGCTAACCACCATGCATCCTGCATTGGCGTCATGTAACTGTTACTATCTTCAATTTCATGCATCGTAGTTATTACCTATGCGTACTTGAAAAAGCGCTACTGATTATTAATGATCAAACATCAATTAAACCGAAAGAGAAACACTTTTTAAATATGCTTTGTTTGCAGTCACACATTCTCTCTTAAATTCACGATTGAATGCTCCTTTAATAGGTTTAAAACTGATATGGTTAGTGACTATGGGGCAAGTGTAAAGTTTGTGTAGTGGACCATATTGTTACTTAAACTAGATATAATCTCGGATCCAGATGTTCGACAATGCAATGGCTGAACTTCTGGTTAGAGACTGCACAGTTTCTGGGCCGGAAACAAGAGAGTGTGAGGGGCGGAGTTACGCATTGTTTCCTGTTTGGTTGAGAATGTATTCTTCCTAAGATAAACTTAGCAACTGCGAATGCAGTATGGAGGTTTCAGAAGACTATTTAAAAAAATGTTTTCTACAGTGGCCAGTCCCTAGACACTTTGTCTAGGGACGTTGGTGTCTGGACAGGACATTTGAGCTTGTCTTCGCACCGGCTAAGGGAAAGGTTACGTTTACCAGTGCTTGCCGAGTTTGTGATCACTGTTGGCCAAGGATCTTTCTTGTCTTGTCTGCCATTAGACTTTAGATGTTAATCTAAAGTCAGATTTGTGAGACTAAGCCAGATCTAATCTCGTTCCAGCAGTCCTACTATGTTATAGCAGTATTTATGGAGGGGAGATGGGAGCCTGGGCCGGAAATCAGAAACAGAAATTTGCACGGGTTTGAAGCTTTCAGAAGGGGATTTTAATAAGTGTATACCTACAGTGGTCTACACGGTGTGGACTTGAAACCTTTAAAGAGAATTTTTACAGTTTACTTGTGCTGGCCGTTTGCCAATTATGCTCTTAAAGATCCCAGACTCTAGTAACATGATTAGTTGAAATAAATATGAAGTGAAAGAAAGTGAAAATTATTTTAGTCCAGATTTTAGCTTGTCTGCCATCAGAGTTTAGATTATCAATCTAAAGTCTGACTTGTGAGACTAAGCCAGATCTAACTCAGAATGTTTGTGATGGTAATCAGTTCACACGTCACACATTTATTAAATGTACTCAGTACATGTACCATCTGCAGACCGAAGTATAGCCTAGTTTTCTCGTGAGTTTGCTAAAATGTCAAACTTGTGTCTGTACATCCACATTTTCTGCAGGCTGGCAGAGGTCTGCATGCATCTATAACGTCAGCCATGTTTTGGAAGTTTGACCTACATGCTTCGTCCCACCTGGAGGCTCTGCTGGAGAAGGATGATGTCACTCTCACAGAGCTCATGGATGAGGAGGACGTGCTGCAAGAATGCAAGGCCCAGAACAGAAGGTCAAGAATTCCACTTTTGACATCTCATAGTAACAGCGGACGCTGGCGTTGCGCATGTAATCTTTTTTTAATATCTTCTGATGCCTTCATGTTGTAACGTTTACTTCCTGTTTCCTGTTCTAGGCTCCTCCTGTTCTTGTCTCAGGACCACTGCATGCAGGAGCTACTTCGTCTCATCACCACAGTACCCCCTGCTGGTGTTGAGGAGATGAAGCGCTTCAAGTAACAGTCACTCACTCTACATGATGTAACATCGACATTGATTATGTTATATGTAATACAGAAGAGTTGTTGGTTATGTGGTCAGAGAACAAACGGTGATATAAGCTTTTGAGTTGTTGCACCAATTACACTCACAGGGATACAGTGTGAAAATGTATTTAATAAAACATGGGATCAAGATACAGCCCTCTGAGCATATTGCTTGTGTGTGCCTTGGATTAACAAATCATTATTGCAAAGGGTGTATTACATGCTTTTGTATAAGCCAGTACACCACCCTGACATTTAAACCAATTCAGTTATCAAAAGCATCCATCTCAATCTTGATCTCGAATAATCGATGGCTAGCTCACGATAAGGAAGTCGATCCTCTGTCCTCAAGTAGTTGTGTTTGTGTGTGTGTGTGTGTGTGTTGATTGGCGGCAGGTATCCGAACATAGCGTGCGAGCTGTTGACAAGTGACGTGGGCGTCATCAATGATAAGCTTGGTAACGAAGAGCCACTGTTGGACACACTCTATGGCTTCCTGGAACAGCCATCGCCACTTAACCCACTGCTGGCCTCCTTCTTCAGCAAGACTGTGGGGAACCTCATCACACGCAAGACAGAGCAGGTAGGCTCATACCTAAAAGTGAATAGACATTATTTTCCAATAGCTCTCCATGGCCGTCTCAAGGTGCACAGTTAAAGCTAAGGTAGCTATTTATTTGAGAAGCATTTGTTGTCAAATTTGTTGAAATTGTCTTTACATCCCGACAGAAATCAATAAATCAAATGTTCTGACAATTAGTTTTTAAAAGCCGGTATTTGGGGCTGTCGCAGGTATGTAATAAGCCTGTCCAATCATTTATCCGGGCATTTGGGCATGATGATGGCCTACCTACCTTTCTGTCCTACCTACCCGTCTGCCCGTGCACTCATTGCGCATGACAGGTGTCTTTCACAAGGCTAGGTAGACCTGTTGCTAAAGCTAGTGAGCTACTCATTTGTTTTGGGGGAGTGGGTAACAAGGGAGGTCTGAGGGAGAGGTAGGATTTTTTCTGTTGGATATTTAAAAAGCCTACTCTGGCTGGTTTCACCAAATTGCCTACCCTAGCTTTAAGTGAAGACAACCTATCAAGTTCCACCCCAGGCTTCACAAGTGACGTAAAGTGTAGTTTTCCTCTTTGCTTATGTGGAACGATCGCTATATTATGAATGGTATTTGATGTGTTCCTAGTCAGCAGTCTTTCCCTAGATGTAGTCCGCAGACACTTTTTGCTGTGGGGTTTTATAGGATGTAAATTGGGTTGGAATCTGATTAGGTGATAAGCTTCCTGCGTGGGAAGGAGGGCTTCCTGTCCCTGGTCCTGAAGCATATCGACACGTCGGCCATGATGGATGTGCTCCTGCGGCTCATCAGCTGTGTGGAACCAGCGTCTCTCAGACAGAAGACTCTCCATGTATGTCCCCCTTTACACACACACATTTACACACTGACCGACCCACATGTACACAAACACACAGTAATATTTGTGTGTTTCACATCAACAGTGGCTGAATGAAGAGAAGCTAGCCCAGAGATTAATAGAACTCATTCACCCTGAGAGAGATGAGGAGGTAAGAATTCACACTAACAAACTATTTAAACATTTCTTTCAATTATAACAACTACAACTTGTCTGGAACGTGTGTGTGTGTGTGTGTTTCTTTCAGCGTCAATCCAACGCATCTCAAACCTTGTGTGACATCATCCGTCTGAGCAGAGACCAGGCCAATCAGATGCAAGAGATCTCTGAATCGGACCCGTTGCTCACCGCCCTGGAGTCGTAAGGGACAAATGCACACAAACGCACGCTCACACGCAGACGCACGCACACTCACACACAGGGCATTTTTAAACCTTTAGTTAACTTGATTTAATGGCATTAGTGCACCAAACTCCTGCCTGGCTTTGGACAGAAATGTTCTTGACAAAGTCGACAAAATACTACGATAGTATCTAGATTTAGATTTTCATTAAGTGTACTTTGTTTGGTGCTACAATTAAGACCTTTCAAGTAAACTTAGTGCTGATGTGCGTTATACAACATGTAAGACTCAGGAATCGGGCATGGTGTGTATCATGTTCACCCAGATACACACCACAAAGAATTGGCATGTTATGTTGAGGCACCACACCACCTGTACCCTAAAACGAACTGTATAGCGGTCTGCTGCCACTAGTTATGTCAACTATGGGATGCGAACCCAAATATGTTTATGTTCTCGCCTGTTATGAACTTAATTGTAGATCACTTGCTTGTTTGGTTTGTTTGGTCCAAACAAACAAAGGAATGGATCGCTGGAACGTGTTCAGACCTCCATAACCAAAACAGACAGGACAATCCAAACTAATACACCAAATAAATTTAATAAGCGATGAGGTGTGAAAGCCTTCCATACGCACACACACACACACACACACACACACACACACACACACACACGGTCACAATGTGTATTTGGAGATTAGCTCTTGTGTATTTGTGCGTTATGCAGGCAGGAGTGTGTGGGACAGTTACTGCAGAACATGTTCTCAGGTGAGAGAACCGAGAGCTGCATCGTGAATGGAGTCCAAGTTCTTCTCACCTTGCTGGAGATCAGGAGGCCAGTGTGAGTAAGACCAGACCGTTTTGTCAGTTGTGCCCTATCCAATCCAATCCTCACGCTCTGCCTATGTTTTGACCGATGCTAAAAATAAAAATGATGTGGAGAAATGATGGTCATATATAAAGAAATTAATATCTGTCTGTCTTGCTAAATAAATACATTAATTGATAAATGTTGGAGGAGAAAAGTATATCTTGTGTCATTGACCGAGATGCAACATTTATTTATTTCACAACCAAAAATGTTGCCTCATGATCTTTTAAAGTCTCTCACTCTCTCTCTCTCTCTCTCTCTCTCTCTCTCGCTCCAGCTGTTGCGGTGTTGTTTCAAAAAAAAGGCGGGGGTGTAGTCATTTGTAACACATGTCACTAACTCGCCTGTGTTCTAATCAGGCCCCAAGAGCCACGCCCCCTCCTATCTCTCCCCTCCAGACGGAGCTCAACCACCCACACCTCAAACAATGTGTTTGAAAATGTGAAGTCATTCTTGAACCAACCTGCTGTGTTATCATCGTAGCTCATGTGTTGTGTGTATATGTATGTGTTATGTATACCGCAGTGTGGATGGCGTTATGGATGCTCAGGGATTTGAGAGAAGTTACAACGTCAACAGCAGTATCTTGTTGGCCATCCAACCACAACTGATCCACTTCCACCAGCTGTTGCTGGACCCGCCCAAGGTAACACAAGGACCTATCGGGCACACCCATAGTTTGCATACCACAAATCATTCTGGGAGTAGATTTGTTCATCATAACGGCTGTCCATTACAAACTAAGCATTCTAAACATGGTACAGCATAGTATAGCACATGACAATGATGAGCAAAATGTGCTTTCTATGTTTGCTTGTGTCTCACTGATTTTCTCGCCCGTCATGACATTAACTTGTTTCTAGAAATCTGATCTTTGTATTTGTGCGTGTATATGTATGTGGTGGGTATGTGTGTGTGTGTGTCTGTGCGTGTGGATGTGAATCTGGAATGCTTACTTTGGCAGAACAAAGCCTGGTGTTAGTCAGAATAAGCTTGAGACTCGTTCCTCCTGTTCCTCCCCCGGCTGCTCATCTCACTGTCTTTGTGTTCTTCATCCTCCCTCCTCTTCCTCCCCCTCCTCCTCATCCTCTTCATCTCAAAGCGTAGTTTAAATTGGTTTTTTTTTCTCACTCGGAGACGATGGCAGTCGATGCGACGACATCGGACAACGTGCTGAGTGGAATGTGAATCAAGTATAATGTAGTGTAACTCTCTCTCTCTCTCTCCATCAGCGTGGTGTCTCTCTACCTGTTTCCTTTTGCCCCCTCTGTGTTTCATCGTTCCAAGGAGAACATTGACAACAGGCCTTCAGTGAGAGTCCTGGACCAGTAGGGTCACGGCAAACACATAACTCAGAGGG
>OMKX01009085.1:9759-20855 GCA_900302425.1 Brosme brosme
TGCACCACTGTATCAATGGTTAGCTAGCCCAGCCATGATCACACAACATTCTGTGGTCAGGAACCATTGTACATGGACTACAGGTTGATTGATGTTACACCATTTTATGAAAAGCCCAAAGCAGATGAATGATATTTAATTGAGTTGATTCTCTAATTCAACCTAAATGTGAATGTTGCCTCGTGTCCTACATTTTCCATTGCTTGTGGGATTGATCCAAACCTCCTTCTATCCTTACATTTACTAATTGGCTTTAGTGATTCTATAATACTTCTACAGTCAACCTTGAATTATTCTCCCTCCTGTATACGTGAAAAACAAAACACAACCAGATTTATTCCAGATTTGGAAAACCAAACAAAGCATGTTAATTTTCTTGTTTATTTCCATGATCAAACATAATCACTCCCTTCTCTAGAGGAAGACTCTCTTTGGATTAATTTCTGCCGTTGTTACTGGCGTGTTTGACAAATTGGACTCGGAGAAACAGAGTGTGAAACTGGGGAGCATTTTTACCAATAGTGTCATTAGCATTTCCTCTCCACCATGTTACACAGTTCGTAAAGAACTAAAAGGTTTGTTGACATAGCAGGTTCTGGGCGGATTGGGGGGCTTTAAAGCTAAAGGGTCATCCCCTGTTTGGACGGGGATGCTGTTTTCAATTGGAGTGAGGCAAAGTGTTGGGCGGGGGGGCTTTCCTTTTGTGTACACTGTGTTATTTAGTCCTCTTTCCGCTGGGTCTCCGGCAAGGTGTGGATCCATTTACCAATGGAAGCCTGGAAGTTCTCTGCCTTTATTGTCTCTCTGTAGGCCCTGATTCATTTGTGGCTCGGGCCAGGTGGCCCATCACACATGATTGAATGCGACACCGATCCAGATGATGTTTTTATTTCCAGACTCGTATGATATTGAGCCAGAACCTTGTTGAGAATCAATATGCTGAGGACCGATTCTACTGTAAAACCATCTACATGGATTCTGCCCATAGGCCTGAGAGAAGTATAACAATCTAGAAGACCCCATGAAGTTCTGCTCTTCATTGCAATCAATACTGTAGTGCCATACAAAATATTGTTTGCACATCATGTGGAAATCTATGTTACCAGTTAAAACCAAAAACACAGCTAATGTGCTTGCTGACCGGTATTGTTTATTTAAGGATGTTTGTTACCTTTCCAACGTTAACAAAAGAAAGAACAAATAGGCCTACATCTAGCTTGCTTGTGGGCTATCCATCTAATGGCAAAAAGCAGACTTTATATGGCACAGACCCTGCAATAAGAAAATAAAAATATATCTACATAAATGTTCATAACAGGATAACAACACTTTAACCTTAATGCGAGGCCTACAATATAAAGCACGAGATTCTGATGGGGACTAGAAAATAAATGATCTAGCAATGTTTTAGTTTTAGCCTTGAGTACGACAATAACACAATTGAATAGCCCCTGTGGTGCCAACATCTTTTATATTTTCTACAAATAAGAAGCGATTTTAATCACGTGGCACCGAGCCACTTTTACACTCAGGCACCATATCATTTCCAGGCTATGCTGAACGCAGCCAGATGGAAAGCCGAACCAACCGCACCTTGTTTTGCCGTTCACTCTGGCCACCAACAGATATTATTAGGCTGAATTGAAAACAGCCTAATTCTTCTCTCCCTCCTCTCTAGGGGGGAAGAGAGAGCGAGACAGACAGCGGCTCCCCCTGTGTGGATAAAGAGCGGAATGATGATGAGAACAACAATGGGAGGAGAGCCATTGTTAACCAGCCTTGTTGCTGACAACCCAGTCAGAATGCACATAAGCTAACGCTCTGCAAACTAAACACTCTGCTTGCCCCGCGCTCTGCCTCCCTCATACATTTACATGAGCACCAGCAGGTGGTTGTCCTCAGTGCCTCCAATAAGATTAGATGTGATGCTCAACATGTGGATGCTTTCCCAGTCTCTCTGGCTACGAGGGGGCAATTGCTCCCCTTGTCTCTCCTAAACTGTGTGATTGGTGCCGGTGGTCTGCACCTGCCTTAGTGGTTCGGTCCTGTTAGGATTCAAAATGGACCTTGCTGCGGTAAATAATTAGCATAGTGTTTGAGCTTTACATTAAGAGGATACTTATATCCTCAAAGGGCCGTACAGATTTTATTTTTTTTTGCTCTTAGGAAAAGGATATAAGGATCATCTCGTCTAAATTGAATTCCATGTTCATCTTAATTGAAACCTGGCAGGTGAAAGAAATGGTGATGGATTTGAGGTAATTTGCAGGATGTTCTTGACAAGCGCAGCAGGAAAGGGATCTTCATGCCAAGTTCTGCCATACGTAGCCTGAAAATCAGCTGTCAAAACTCTGCATATCTATGAGGGAGACTGGCTGTCATCCCTGATCTAGCCATGCATAAGGACACATTTGATCAGAGACCATGTTGTACCTCAACTGTAAAGCACATTTATCTTGATATTTGAAATGAAATGCCCACAGAAATGCCCTGCTCAGATATCTTGTGGTAAGCGTAACGGCTTTTAACCCTACTGATAATAATTAGTCCTATTTGTATTATATCTGAGAACCATATTGTGAACCAAAATATTCACAAGATTATATTTTCTGCATTCTCAGCCACCAACATAATGCCAAAACCATAGTATTCCTCCACTGTTATGATCTTATGCTTTCACACTGGATGCAGTTAGTCGGCTTTGATTTGCAAAACATTGCTGACAAGCGCAAGGATCAGCCAGGCAGATTATCGGTGGAAATCTCCACTCCAAACTTCTTTATTTCCCCAGAATCAATGTGTGGAACAGCAAGACGTGATTGATAATGATATTGAGATTGATTGTCTAAATCCCCTCCCGTTTCAAAGTCCCCTAACAGACAGTATATATATACATGCAATTCAGTGCTGAGATAGGACTTGGCAGGAGCTGCCAATAGATAAGTGAAATAGGGCCAGAGTGAAAAGGCCTATCAGTCCCTAAGGGGCTTAGCCTCAGGATTCTAAAGCTCCCAACTAACCGTGCAAGAATGAGATAGTCGACATTGGTTTTAAATTACCCAAGATTGCCTTGTGGTTTTGGTCTACGGGGGACGCCTGCAGACAAGATGTTTGTTGAAACAAGTGCAGCCATTGAGGCAGATTGGGTTGAAGAGCAGACCTGTGATTTCCCAGACAGAAAGATCAGGTTTGAAGGCTGGTAATTGCTGAATTGGCAAAGAGGCTAAGGAGGTCTTGCAGTAATAATATCTGCCAGGAGTAGAGAAAAAAGATGAAGATGAGAAGGGTGAGGCTGAAGGAGGCTTGGTGTCTTCCAGGGAGAATACATATCTAATGGTGTTCTGTTATTTCATTCAAATTATAGCGCACACTGTACTAATAGCGCTACGGTATCCTATATTTCCCCTTTGCCTGACCACTTGGCCTTTCTTGTCCTGCTATGCCCCCTTAAAATGAGTCTACACAGTTAAGCCTTAACTGCTATCTAATTTGGCAATAATTGCTATCATATGTCATAATTAGGCAATCATTACCATCCTATTTGATCCACTGTTTCAAGCACTATGTCATTGTCAGCTATTTCCCTTAGAGACTGTCAATAACTCCCTTTCATATTTTCCTTGGAAACAATAACAACTGAAGAAAGGAGCATACAATGTTTACAGGTAAATGGTCTATGTAGCCATTATCATATTCATTTGTAGTTGGACTTCCTTTTCAGACTTGAAATGGATTTTCAATTGAAATATAAAAATAAGTATCAAGGGTATAAAACAAGGCTGGAATGATGAATGTAAATGACAACTCTTATCATGGACACAAAATCATGATTTCATGATTTAAAAATAGATATTTACTTCGCTCCACTGTGAACCCATTCTTCGATATTAAAAGTCTGTGCAGCGCTCAATCACTAAACTTTCCCATAAATGGCTTTTAATACCCAAAGTTTACTTTTGTTACAGGTGCAATAACAAAAGGCCTTTTAAGTCAGACTTGAAAATCTTTATGAGAAATTGGCAACGGCATTGAGGGGGTTGAAATATTGATTCTGGCCTCTGGCTCAGTCCAGTAAAAAGATGGATGGATTTCTTTGAAATGCACTCGGCGTGAGAATATAAAGACCGCTGTGTATTCGCACTCAAGAATAAATTGTTTAATGACATATCTGGGGTCACCTTTTTCTCAGTTTCCCTTAAAAGAGGCGATGTTTACAGGGTGATGCATTCCTCTCCCCAACCGGCTGATTCCGCTACACCTCATAGCGGCTTTTGCACAAAGTTAAAACGCTCTCCTTCAGAGAGTTGGCAGCCTCTCGCGGGGACATCAATTTCAGTAGCTGTCGTGGCTGATTATGTTTGGGTAGTGCCACACGCTGACACCAATTGAAACCTCCTAGGGTGCGTGCACTGTTATGATGATATTGATTGATTTGTTCATTTGCATGCATGCGCCACATTTCTCTTGAGGAGACCCAGTTGGAGAGACACACATTTCTATGGAAGGCATTTAATATATAATCAGTCATGCTTTTTTTTTGTTTTTGTTTTAATTTGTAAGTCGTTTTTTTTCTTTCATGTACTTTGTGCTTTCCATTTTTTGTTGAACTATTGATTGCATCATTGGATTTCAGGTCAATAGCAATTTGAAATCTTGTATAAGGGTTTTGATATGCTGCTATATTAAGACAAACAGGCTTTAATATGGGATTTTAATGACTGACTGCTGAAAACAGTTGTGTACATTACTTCTGAAAAGAACATATAACTAAGATGGATTATGTCTCTCAGATGATTACAATGTTTATTGTGATGCGCTGCAAATTTGACAATCTCTAAATATGGCACATTCCTTTGGAAAAGTTTTTTTTACTATGGGTAGTCGCTTGGCAGTGAAAAACATTGTTATGTCTTTTGATTCATTTGATTCATTCTAAATATTTAACATTTGCCAAGCACTTTGTAGCATTGGTTTACAAATTGCTTTTCTTTGGACCACAAAGACTACTTTACCTCTATGTCTCTCTCTGAAAAGAGAGAGACATATTATTGGCCATTTACTAATGTAATTGTGCATTCTACTCAGATTATGAATCATGGCTTTTCCGGTTAATATGCCAAAAAATATTAAGTCAAATATGGGGGGAAACTGACCCAATGGAAAACATACTTTATTAATTTATTTCATAATAACAAGTACCACTTGTCAATATAAGCTGATACAGTTATACATCTTCAGTTGACACTAACCACTCATAGGGCCCTAAATCAAGTGTACATACTTCCAGCATTCCTACTATATAAGGTGGAGAGAACCAGTTGAAAGAGACAATCATGACCAGGAACCAACATGGGGAGGTATTGTGGGGGAACAGGTAGTAAGGGGTACAGCAATTTAAGGATGCGATTGGAGCATGCAATATGCAAAATGTAAGGTGCCAAATGAAATACCAATAATTTAAGTTTGACGGCTTCATGGCGTATCCCTATATAGTCCTTCATGAATCCGTCGAAGTGTTGTACTTGACACTGAACAGTATTTTAATTTGACAAATGTAAATCTGTATTTGCATCCTTCCTTTGATCATTGCGTCTTACTGGGCTCCTGTCTGCGGCAGTTTTGTGTGTATTAGTAGCGATCATTGCCGAACCAGGCGTCAGTGGATTTCGCCTAATATTCCTTGTGTTGAAATCCGCAGAGCGAAAAGGGAATAATTTATAGCCAGGGAATAGAAGATTGTCGTGTGGTGTGTGTGAAGTCTGGATCCCTATGAAGCTTCAAACTGACACGTCTCTCCTGTCTCTCTCTTCCGAGTCATTATTAAACACAGGCTTGACATTTGAAAAATGAAACCCTTCAAAATTAAACAGAAAGCAGGCGCATGTTCTGTGGGGAGTGTGTTATTTTTCAATGCAAATTCGCCGATCGCCTGCCGACACTGGATACATTGCTCTTCATGGTGATGTTAGGCTTCATATATATGTATATATATATATACATATATATATATATATATATCATTTTATAATATTATGTGCCAGGGTTTTATTTCTCAAGGCTCGCCATGTTGTGAATTGAGGCCTTGTGAAAAGGTGTGGAAGGACTGTTGGGTTCATCTGTGTCAATAGTGGTAGAACTAAACCAGTATGCCAGGTGCCAGAGACAAAGTAATATCTAAGGTCTACAAAGCTCAGGCACACGCACGAATGCACGAAACACATACACACACATGCGCGCATTCACAAACACACAAGCACACCTGTCGATGTGATATGATATTGATACAATATTCCAGCGAACAGTCTATATATAGAGGATACATTTGTCACATTGTAATTCAATATTTTTATATATAGAAGCACTATTTTATATCTCCAGAGATGGTTGCTAGACCACAGGTGTTTTTTCAGAAGTTCCCTGCTTGACATTCTGTTAGTTCCACACATTCCTGTTGGGGATGCCCAGTATTGCCACTGGTTCCTTCTTGTTAGCTGTCTGCCACAACAGGTGGCCTACTTGACACTCAATCTTAATATTCTTGTTGTTGAGTTATTTCATATTCTGTCTGTACCTCCTAGGGTTTTCCCAAAGGGCACACTTTTAACTGCGGACCTCTTAGCAAAATCCCAGTTAAAATATATCACAGTAAACGTATAACTGAATAATATAACAATGACAGTAATGGGAAATCCAAATGTAAATAAAATAAAAGAATCCAATTAGACATAGTAATTGTAGGTAACTTATTATTTGACATAAAAAGCAATGTTGTTATTGCAATGTTAGTGTCATTTGTGAATGGTGTCTAAAAAAGAGACCCCGGTGTCGCGTTACAAAAATGAAGAACCTGTGTTCTTTAACCTGTTCCCGTGTGGGAGAAAATGTTGCAATTTACTATCAATTGCTGCTTCCGCAGCAGCGGGCACAGCAGAAACACATAGCCATGCACGGCGGATGGTATGGAGGGAAGATTGGAGGAAGATAACAAGATGATGTCGTGGGTGATTGACTCCCCGTCTGAAAGATTGCCATTCCATGCTGTCGCCTACGCTTGACAATCCCAACCGGCCACAGCCCTGTGCTCTCAGCCATGTGCCTTGCTACAAGCCAACGGATTTCTTTCACTCTTTCGAGACAAGATCTTAACAAACCCCCCCCCAACCTTTTACCAGTATAATGATATATTGGCAATCTTCCCTCCTCTCTACGCTCACCCACTCAAAAAACAGACAAAGCAGCAAATATATCATTAGTGGCTGCCCTATAGAGCTGGATATTAATTATACCGTGTTCTCTCCGTTTGGCCACTCATTTGCACATGTACTGTAAATGTCACCACAGAGATAAATGGAAAAACAAAGAGCCGGGCTCGTAGCCTTTACCCGTTGAGAATGTCACAAGGAGCTTGTAAGAGATGAGATATTGGTTTTGGGCCAGGCGTAGATTCTGGCTCAACGACCGCTCCTCTCTGGGCAATAAAACGTGCGTGTGACACACGCTCTCGGAGCGCTCTAAAGAAAACAAACGGCAAGTTTGCAGCAATAAACAGTAGCCTATAATCCTGTGATCCTGAACAACATCAAGCCGTATACACAGCATTAAGTCACCTGTCGGCTCGGAAGCGGCTGCTGTGCTGTAGGAGAGACCCCAGAGGTGCTGCAATATGGACTATCTTCCTGTCCAATATTGTTCTTCAAATTTATGGATGGAGTGGAAGGCGTTTAGATTGGCTGGGTTGGTTTGTGTTGGTGGTGGTGGTAGTGCGAAAGGAGTGGTTGGTGCTGTCGGTGTCTTGTTGGTACTTTTTGATTACGTGGTTATTTGTATCAACTGATCGCATGACGAGCCCCGCCGGAGTTGAGCCCGAGCAGCTTTTGAGAAAGATTAGAGTGAATATGGAGGACTAAAGTCCATAAACAGCAGAAAGTTCTGCGGAAAAAAATAAATCAATTTCCTCTAGATGGTGGTGCAGTTTGTGAACATAATGTCTAACGATGATGGAGTTTGGCCACTTCATACTTGTCATAGTGAAATTGGACTGCCTTGTTGCTAATGATGGTAATGTATGTTGTGCCTCGGCTGCTACAGTAATCCGTCACTCTGTCTCACTTAAATGCATCTCATTGTCTGGCGTATTGCGTTACGAACAGGGCCGGTGAAAGAAAAGGGGAAGGGTGGTAGGGGGGCGGGGGGGAATGTAATTTATGTGCTCATTCATTTGGGCGGCAAGTTAATGGAAAAGCCATATAACAGTATAAATTTCTTCCCCTTTTTTGTCACAGGTGATTGTAACTTTGAGAAGCCGCTGGCAGCGTGCGGCTACAGCCAAGGCAGGGAGGATGACCTTGACTGGGAGCAGGTCATCGCCAGAGAGAAGCTCTCCCCGGATCCCTGGATGCCCTCAGGTAAAGCAGGGGACACCATTGGTGGGGAGGGGGGGAATGCATCATTGTTATATAGTATGGCCATTTTTACACCCTCGGTGTAGCATAGAAAGAGGCGCGGCGCCCTAACAAAAGCCTGTCTCGCAAAAAACGTTGCTTGTTCTCGAATGTATTATTTTCTGAATAAGGGACTGCCGTCGTAAACTGAAGGCATTCGGGCCATTGAGAGGGGAAAATCTATTAAATTCCCTGTTCACATCACACAGACTCTACTATGCACGTATCATACAAGAAATGACTTATTAATAGAAGTTCATATTTTTTTCTTCTTATGAATCTTAAAAACTATTAGTATCTGCCTCACGGAGAAAGGAACATTGGCACATTCTCCCTCCATCTGTCCAGCTCTATTCCCTCTTTTATCATTGATGAAGGTTGTTGATGGTGCCTGCTCGCACATCAATATCCAGCTCCCCACTCCTCTGTGACAACAATGCAAATAGAGACAAAAGCACCGGGAATCCATTTGATATTAAAAATACTCAAAATCCATTTCAATTAAAGAATTCTCTCCGTCGTCAGCCCCCCAATACAGAAAGATTCATCAGAATGCCTTCCCCCGCATGTTGTCTCTGCCTCGCGCAATTTGTCTCTTTAATGTTTCATTGATCGCTCTTCGTGGCTTTGAAACGGGCAGACACAACCACCACCAGGGCAGAAGACACAGAAGGAATCAGACTAATGGAACCGCCACTTTCCTTTTTTCATGCTCTAACAAAGGTGGTGTGGTAAACTAATGGATATTGTTTTCCCCTCCTCTCTGACGCCTAATCTCACAAAGGCTGCGTGGCAGATAGATTGCGCCTGGCCTCCTCGGTGACAGGGGGTGAATTAATTAGCGGGCCCGTGCTAATTTCTACCAGTCCCCGTGCCCAGGAAGCCGCACGCATCGGTGTGTGTCAGGGGGTGCGTGTTGAGCCACCCAGGGGGACATTACCTGCCTCTGGAGTGGTAGAGGCAGGGCGGGCGGTGGGGTGGGCTTTTACCTTTTTCCCTAGCAAATGATTTATGTCGGGACACGCAGAGGTCGGGCAAAGGTTGCAGCGGAGGCTGGCAAAGACTTAACCCTCGAATTAACAACACGCTCGCGAGCTAAATTTAACATACCTGATTAAAGTCGCATGTCTGCTTAAGAAGCATCTCTGATTGTGCTTTCTTGCACGAGTACCCTCCAAAACAGGCGCGCTTTCTCCTTCCGCACCTTGAATTGTGGATAATTAGCGGGTTGCAGCTTGCTCTTTCTCCGCTTCTCGGTGTGAGCACACTTCGCCTGCCATATAAAACAGTAATCTCTCCTCTTTGACCGCTATGAAAGAGGCATGAAATGTAGTGCACTTGACGGCTAAAATTGTTTTAGGACGAGCGGCGGGGGAGGATGAGTAGAAATGCATTTAGGTGAAAGCCACACCGTTGGAAAAAGCTATCTCACCTGCTATTGCCATGTCACTCTCAACCCATACTTATGAATGGCTAGCAAACAACCGCATCGCGCTCACACAACCGATCGTTATCCCTCTGGCCGCGGTGGAGAGGGAATGGAATTAGAAGTGGACAAGGCCGGCCGCATTACCAGCTCAAACACGTCCAAGAAAGACATTTTGTACACCAGCTTCTTCAAATAAAGTTTGTTTACAGCAAAGGGAATGTATGATCAAGGTGAGGATTTTTAAAACATCTCTCTCACCCTCACTATGTTTTGTTATTTATCCTTTTTTTTCTGCAGCACATATGGTAAATCATAGTCCACACAAGCCTGAATATGAGTTTGAACTAGATCTAACATAAATAAGTGCCTTAGATATAAATTGTACCTTTTGTAAACTGCCACTATAAGGTAATAAAAAGCTGGAAGATCCCTTCTTTAGATTAAAAAGACCTCAATGTTTATCACTATCAGCTGTAAACAAATGCCTGATAGTACTTATATCCCTTCTAATACTCATTCCGATAACATGTAATGAAAGCATCCATTATCCATTAAATAACTTTGTACCAATCAACATAATAACGAATCCATTCGCCAAGTGGCCCTGAGTTTGTGCAGCGAGCACTTCCTTCATCATCCTTATATAGAACATGTTGTTATGCCTGGGCCACAAATCCCAGTAAGGGCTTACTCGTCGTCGTACCAACTCCTCCTTGCAGATCAGGACCAAAGTGGCCCTGATTCCAGCACTAGGTGTAAATACAAGAGTACCAAAAGGAAAACCAGAATACGCCCCCACCCCCCTGTCCACATGAAGGAGATGGATCCCACTACCACCACCAACAACACCACCACCACCTCCTTCCCCTTGAGCACATGAAGGAGAAAACATGAGCTTCAGCGGGGGCCTGAAAGCCTGGGTTGTTTACTCGGATGCTTTCCCTACCTAATTGCTACGTCTGGACGCAGAGTGCCCTTGTTTATCCCTCAGCGCAGCTCTGATTGCATGCTTTGGCTCCTTGAGGGTGGCTCAGCCCTGTGTGTGTGTGTGTGTGTGTGTGTGTGTGTGTGTGTGTGTGTGTGTGTGTGGCTGTGTGTGTGTGTGTGCTTGGCCACACCCCAGCATGTTTTCCCCTAGCCAAGCCAACTGGAGTCACCCCCAGCAAACACTGTCATCGCAAGCCTCATCTGTCCTTGGTCATCATAATAAAAAAAACATAGAAAAT
>OMKX01009206.1:3069-16694 GCA_900302425.1 Brosme brosme
CCTTGCAGGCAACGGCGGCTGCAGCCCAGGCCAACCTGCTGAGGCAGCAAGAGGAGCTGGAGAGAAAAGCTGCTGAGCTGGACCGCAGGGAGCAGGAGCTGCAGAGCAGAGGCCCAACAGGTCACTATGGAATGTGCACCCCACCCGTAGATGTAATAGAAAGAGTTGCAGCACAGTGGAACCCTGTCAAGGGTTATCAAGCAGAACCTAAGTTCTGCTTGAAAATGTATTTAAGTCAAGTTGCGTCTTTGTAACACACTGGCGTTGAGGGCAGTAATGGTAATAATTATTAAAAACCATGTTAACATGGCTCTTAAAGATGGTTAGCTTTTATTTGATTTAGAAACTTAATTAGCAGGTAGCTTAGACAAACTTCCATTGCAGGTAATGACGTGCGCCTATAACTGCTTTTAGTATCTGTATAAAACATTGAATGAAATGATGCATACATCCATAACTGGTTTGGGTATACTATATCTTCACAAAAAACACTGAATGAAACGCAGTAGAATCTAAGTCAGTTAGATGTCTAATAAACCACAGCCACAAGAGGTTGCTACTTGTGATGGCTTTTAACCCTGTTTTATGTAGATGAACTTCATTGACAAATTTTAGAAATCGAGCAAATTGAATCAATGTGGCAGTTGAGTCTATCAGGTTAGATTTGTAGTTTCTCTATAACTTAGCTTTCTCTGTATAAACAGGCAAGGAGAACAACTGGCCTCCTCTCCCGCGAAGCTTTCCCATCAAACCTTGCTTCTACCAGGACTTCTCTGAGGATATCCCAGAGGAGCACCGCAGGGTCTGCAAGATGATTTACTACCTGTGGATGTGTGAGTACACCAAGATGGCAATGTAAAGCAATGGGAGGACATTCTGTAACCTGGTGTTGAATGAATACACTCATCAGCGCAAGGTTTATTAGAATTTGGTTTGTGTAATAGTATCCACTCTGAGTACATTAACATTTTCAATGCATTCAACTATCGAAGGTCACCACCCAACCCACACTTGCCTGTAGGTCAGTGTAGATATTCCATCTGCTGTTTGAAAACTTGCCGCACAAAGATAAAACATTTTATTTAACCATGTATTTATTTATTAATGTTTATTTGAGGTGGACATAGCAATTACATTGGACAAACCACATGCGTTGTTTGAGTGTTTTAGCACACGTGCTAATTCGCAACACTTGTCCACAGAAATGTAGTCCCACATATCATACCTTTGGAAAAATCTAAGGTCTGATGGGAAGGACGCTGAAATGCGAAGAAACTTGGTGTTTTACATCCCCTCAATTGCTCAATCTCATGACTAACGGTGTTGCTTACAGACTAATGTCTATAAACAGACGTCTGCTTAAGCCATAGGGTTTCAGCATACATTTGAATCATTGTATGCTGTATGCTACATTATTTGAGGCATCAACTGCATGCTTTCCGTTTTGGGACGAGTAGAATTTACAAATCAGGGTTGATTGTGTAATGTAGACTGGGGATTTCAACAGGATGTTTTGGTTGTGTGCAGACAGAGAAGTTCATGTGGGAAATGAAAGAGGAGGAACCACTTGACTATAAAAAAGTATACATTTTTGGATACTATGGCGATAAAGGTTAAGTTGAATAAGACAATAAATTAGAGAAATTAGACAATTACCGTAGAAAAATAAAATGAGTTGTGGACTCTGCCGGGGCTGTTTACTGCTACAAATGTAAATGATAGAAGACCACACGTTAATTTGTGATCTATGTCTTGGTTAATTTACCGCCAAATCATCAATGTTCTGTTGTGGGTAATCCTGTCTGCTCGGAAAGTGATATCAAAAGCCCATTGACTCCATACCATACTAATTATTTGAATAAAATACATGCACCTCAACCTGGGAAATGTATATTTTGCATGTATGCTTTGTTTATAGTAGTTTTAATTTAGACGAAGAACCTATTGGCATTGGTCTTTAGAAGTAGCATTATTTCATCATCATTATCATTGACGTCTTCAACAACTCTCTTGTTCTCCCACCCCACCCCCACCCCCACAGTCAACTGTGTAACCCTGTTCCTCAACCTTCTCGCCTGCTTGGCTGTCTTCACCACGGAAGTGTCTTCCGGTACAGACTTTGGCCTCTCCATCCTCTGGCTGATCCTCTTCACACCCTGCTCCTTCCTCTGCTGGTACCGACCAGTGTACAAGGCCTTCAAGTGAGTGTCCCGTCCTATCAGCATTGACCTTTGCGATCACTCCAGAGAAGCCAAGGCTTAAGTCAGCTTATTTACCATTTTTGTTATTATCTACATGGAAACCAACTGTTTGTTATTTTCAGATCCGACAGCTCCTTTAGCTTCTTCTTCTTCTTCATGGTATTTTTCTGCCAAGTGGTGATATTCATCATCCAGTCAGTTGGCATCCCCAAATGGGGCAACAGGTGAGTCCAATCTTGACTGTGTTTTGGACTACACTAAAAACCAGAATGTTTCGTCACATAAATTCTCCAATCAAATACTGAGACTCATGGCTTCTAATGATAACAAATATCTGTGCTGCCTAAACCTCTAAACAAGGCACTTTATTCTATCTGGCGTCAGAGGTTCTCTTTTTTTAGTCCACTATACTGTTCATAGTAATGGTGAAGGCCAAAATGTGTCCTTAAAATATTGTCGGTGTACACACGTTTATAAATTTGTGAGCTGGCCTTTAAGCTGCTCTCATCTCTGCTCTCCCTCCACTGCCTCTTGGTATCTCTTCTGACAGAGACCTTCCATCCTGCAGCCTCTAGCCTGCTGTCTGTCTCTTTGTCCTGGTAACTTCTTTGTAAGTCTCTGCTTCCACCGTCTACTGACTGTGCTAAAATTCCCTTCCTCTAGTAGTCATAAATTAATTATTCATTATTTTCCAAAATACTGATTGCAACAAATTCAATCCAAATGCCAATAATGCAATACATAATACCTTATTTACCATATTGGTCCAAATATCAGACGGGTTTTTTTTCCTGGAAATACGTGGGGTCAACTTACATTTGGGGTCTAGACTTTTAAATGTCAACCTAGATTCAGAACAACAGATGGCGCCAAATATCTGTAAAAAGACTTGTTTCCCTTTTGACTGAAGTGAGCCCCTGTTATTCACAACTGGCCTAAAGTGTCCAGGGTTGGAAAATAGAGACATTGAAATATTTAATATATCTTTATAGAAACTACATTTGATCCACCTATTTTTCCAAAAGTTTTTCTTGAAAAGGGGGGCTAATCTTATAAACAGGGTTGTCTTATATTCGGGTCAATATGGTTAATGAGGCAAGAGCTGAAGCAGCCATTGATTTCCTTTTGTTAACTATGGAAGAACAAATTCGATTTGAACTTAATCTAATCAAATATATATTTTATATGAAATGCTTGGGACAGCTAAGCAAAACTGATCCTCTATTAAGTGAAAATAATATTTTTTTTTCATGCAACGCAAGCTGTAAATCTTTACCTTCTGTTCTTCACCTAGCATGCTTCTCTTGTTGCTTATTAAATCAAGCTTGCCTGTCTGTCTTACTTACAGCCGCACATGGCTCCCATGTTCTATTGAATAGATCTATCTTTCGGCCATAGAGAAGGCACTATTTGTAGTGTGTGTGTGTATATACTCAAAGCTGGAGTTGTACCTTGGGGTAAATATACTTAGGGATAGTTGTGTAGTTACTATAGTATTGTCTCACTACTTGTCGTCTTTGACAACATCACCAACTCAACCCCTTCATCTTCAGCGGCTGGATTACTGCATTATCTGCCATCAGCAAGAACACTGCGGTCGGGGCCATTATGGTGGTGGTGGCCATCTTCTTCACTGTCTGTGCTGTTCTGTCTGTTATCCTCCTCAAGATGGTGAGTTTTTCTATGCGACTGGTGGAACCAATACAGTCCATTAATTCTCCTTTTTGTCTAAAAGGTTATTTAAAAGAAAATCAATACATTTAACTTGCACTTGACATGAACTGTGAATTGACAAGATTTTTGCCGATACTATAGATATGAAAAATAAAAAAGGGACCAAATAAAAATGTTGTAAGCCATCAGGTTGACATAATATCAGGTTGACATAATACCTCAATATTTGTCCTCTTCAAAACAGTAGGACATATTCTATGTTTCTGTGGTGCGTTTTAGAGCAGTTACAACAAAGCAGATACCACTTAGTGGTCGGAGGTATAAACAACACAGCGAAACAGATGTCTAATACGTAACGTTAACAATTGATAATGGACACACTATATTTGAGTAAATAGTATAGCTGCGATACTCTACACAGTATCGCTATTTTGTAACAGGCTCTAAATGTTCAAATGTACCATACAGGTGCACAGCAATTACCGGCGAACAGGAGCCAGTTTCCAGAAGGCCCAGCAGGAGTTCTCCCAGGGCGTGTTTACCAACAAATCCTTCCAGTCGGCCACTGCCACGGCAGCCGCTTCCGCAGCTCAGGGGGCCTTCCAGAGCAGCAACTAACACCAGATGGGCTACAGACGGGATAGGCACAGATGAAAATTTTGAACTTTTTTTACTAGGAAGTTTATTTCCACTCCAATAATGCAGGCCTCAAAGGCACGGCTATTACTCTTGCAGCACCTATTCATCTCAAAGTAAAACTTATTGTGCACTGGGCTCATAGGAATTGATTTATTTTGAAATTATACTTGGGTAAAGGAGTTCTCCTTCTTATGGACTGTACAGATTGTGGGATAGGCTATAGTCTAGGCCAGCTTCTCTCCAACAAATCATTCATACCTCTCCCCTTTTGGCGTTTTTCTCTTTTTAAGCATTCATGTTCACATTCACCCTCTCCCAAAAAGCCCATACAAATATACAGTCATTCTTTCGGCTTATTATTATAGTCAAGGAACATGGAAGGCAATGTTTTCCATAATGTGCATTTCAGGGTGAAAAGCCATGGGTGAAGTTAACAGTTTGGTCTTTAATGTTTTGTTTTGTTGTGGCTTCTGTGTGCACTTTTTTAAATTCTCTTAAGCTTGTCTTGGCATTTGGCACTTTTCTGAGGGTTGTTTGTGTGTTTTAGTGTGTGCCTGTGTTGGGTAAGAACATGAGACATAGGCAAGCATTTCTCTGACTAGCTATGGGCTGTCAATTCTGTATTATAACAAATAATGAAGCCTTTCTGTTTATTAGTTATCAGTGTCTTCTCATGTGTAGTCCTGGTTAGCTTTTATTTTCTTAAAAAATGTAATGTCTTCCTTTTTAATAGCATCAAACAGAAATTGAAGAACGGGTTCAATTATATGGCTTGCTATAGTAAAGATTGTATGTCACAAGTTGTCTTTTGCATTATATGTGTGTAGACTTCACGCTGTTAATAAACATTTAAGTACACAAAAGCTTTTGTGAAGCTTACAAGGGATTTCAGCACATCTGAGGTGCTCAAATTTGACATTGCCTAAATCATAGCTAATTGCAGTTCGTCTGATTTAATTTTCAACTTTGTTATAAATAAAAATGTGCCTAAAAACTTTGTTAATTTAACAAACTTCTACCAACTTGTTTACCTCTTAGAGGAACCAGCCCAGTGGTGGGGATAGAACAAATGGGTTGAAAAAATAAATTTTAATATAAAGCAAGCGTGTCATTCGAAACCAGCTTCTGTAGGGGTGGCCGTGTTCCATTTGAATGGATGAACCACTAATCTGTACTATATAAAGTGTGTTGTTTTTTGATCAGCCTGGGAAGAACTCAAAGCCACAGCATGGCAAAGTTGTATATGAAGTTTCTAATGAAAAGATAATGTATTTAAATTGCATGATTTGTAGAAAACATTGTGTTTTAGAACTACCTGCTGAAGTGCAATTATGTAAGTTCGACCAGAACAAGGTGGATTTTCAGCGATTTCAGTTATTAACTTTTTATTACTTTTTATGTTTTTGGATCAATGATTTTATTATTTTTGTTCCATTGCTCACATATGGTCCCCTAGACACAATCAATTATTTGTGTACTGATGTATATGTACTACATGATTTGAAACAGACTTGCAGTTTGTGTAATAGATGGAATTACTTATTTGCTTCGGAATTAATGCCATTATGAGTACATTTGTCAAATCTGAAATGTTTGTATTTCAATGTTGAATATAACTGATAACTGATTGAAAATAAAAGCTTTGACCAGAACGGTAAAGAGGATGAGCATGAGCTGAGTATGAGCTTGAATATTTCCTATTTTAACAAACGACAATCGAATTAATGTGGCTTCATAAACGGCAATGTTAAGGATTATCCAGTGTTGCTGTTGACAAATTACCACTTAGTCGACTTCGCACGCCTATATATGCGTATCAAACATGTAAAGCGTAATCCATGTGACTCCTTCCTTCAAGACTTGCACTGTTAATAGCAGGCACAAACATTGACCACTAGAGGGTACTGTGTCTGAAGTGGGTTGTTGTGCTGAAATGCTGACTCACCGTACTCTTCTGAAAAGATAGGAAGGCGCAGGACCGCTTAATGATGGTACATGAGTTTGATAGTGTTGTCGGCATGACGCTTAGGCCTACATGTCGGGCTTTCATATGTATTGACATATGCTGTGTATTCATCCAGCAAATTCAGGGCAAGTTTCTTAAAAAACTCAATTTTCCCACGCTCAGCCTCACCTATGACCTCTATCACCTCTCCCTGGTGAGATGAGAACGCCTGGGAACGAGGTCATCTTTCACCTTCACTACAGTCACACTGATCAAATTTCAAATATCACATTAATACATAGGTCTTTACCGGTGGCGTTCTGTCTCGAGTTGGGCTATATGTGAACAGCAAATGAGAAGGGGTCGAAAGCGAAACAAACAACATGATAAAATGTAAACAAAAGGTAAAATAAATAGTTTACGATAGGCTTTATACATCAGTGTTTATCTCAATGTATGAATAGGAAATGGTCAACCCAAATGCTCTGGCTGAATGGCTTTTAGTTTCACATCTGGAATATTACACAACTGAAACAAATTCTAAACGAGTAAGAGCCGGTTCTTTTTTAAGTCCAATGCCCCTGATATTTTAGACATAAACTATATGGAATCTGTGTTTTTACTCTGGAACTTATTTCGTTATGAGCCTACTTGTTTAGCCTACTAAACAAAAGTTTCTCATGGAATTCGACATGTTGATTGTCTTGAACATTGATATAAGACTTAACATTTGCCTGGACTTGGGCCTTAAGCTTCATCTTGTCGTGTAAGGACAGACTTGGGCAATCCATTAAGTGACATCAGCTCGCTGCACTGGGGCTGTGGACCAATCAACGACGAGACCACCGCTCCAAAACTGTATCCATCAACTCTGCCCCCCGCGCGCTGAACACCGTGACTCCCCCTCTTGCCCTCACTCACACCGGCGCAGTTGTCATGGCGATGCTATCAGCCCCGGCGTCTGCTCGAGGGGTTGTTGCCATGGAGATTCCGGTCCGAGGTTCTCTAGCGGTGGTGGAGGAAGACGATGTAGTAGGCGCCCCGCCGCCCGGGTCCGAGCCGGAGCATCGTCAGCACCGCGGAGAGCGACAGCCGCGCGGACCGCTGTTCGAGCAGCGGAAGTACTACATGCTGGTGGTCATCGGAGAGATCTCCACCGACCATCAACTCAACGCCGCTAGAGATCACATAGAGCGGGGTGGGTGTTTTCACTTGTTTTCGAATTGCCCTACATTGTTATTAAAATATGTGTACCAAAGAATGATGTAAGCTATTTTTGGACAAAACCAAAGGTATGGAATAGTGTTGTGCCTTGAAACACCGGCGTTTCCCACGGACAACAATCTGTGGCGCATTAAATGGATGCCTGATCGGAAGCAGCTGCAGCATTGCAGCATTTAATGCAGTAACTTTCTCTCCCGGGGATAAACAAAGTGTGTCCTGACTATGCTATGCGTTCATTAACAGGTTTTGCATGTTGTGTATGCTTATATAGTGTGGGTGGGAGGGCGTCCTTATGACAAGACATTGTTTTGTATAGGTTTGTCCTTGGGGATAAATGCTCTTGTGGGAATCAAACTTATTCTCAAACTTAACTTGGGATTTCAGAAATGCACAAGTTGACGCTTTTAATTATTATGAATATGATTATTATGATGATGATCATCGTTCATATTATTAGAATTCCTAGGAAGGAACACATATGTTATTATAGTGAATTAATCAAAGGCTTTACATTTCTTCATGGGGACTTATATAAGAAATATATTTACATTACAATGGGGTAAAGTTACTGTTCTCTGAATAGAACAATGTTTAATCAAATATGTTTTCTTAAAACACCCCTCACTCCGTAGGAGCAGAGCTTTGTTCTGAAGAATACAGTCTACATTCTTCATGAAGCTGGTTTGCAATCCAAAGCATAGCAGAGAATGATGCGCGAATTCTTAACAAAAACACGTGACATGACTACTTAATGGACTGGACAATTGTGTGTACTTGACTTGTTGCTATTTATCACTAGGTATTTTGATTTGGGCTTGTAGGGGATTTAAGTATCAACATATTATTATTGGGAATATTGGTAAAGGTGACGGATTAAAAGAAAGAACACAAACAAGTAAGACAATTGTTTCTCCTCCAATGACCAGGCCATGCCACAACAGTATGGACATGGTGGAGATGGAAATGTCCAGGCTGGTTTATCATTTGATGAGGCCAATGTCCATTTTATTGTAGCCTATCTACACATCGCCTGCTCTGTAAAAGAGCAACAGATCAATCACAGAAGGCGGCCATCATTAAAGTGTGTGCCCCTTCCAGGCCCATCTACCTCCGAACGAATCCTTGTTTATATCCTGCATGCACCTTCTATAGTCGACGTTGAAAACTGAGCATACTGTTAGGATGAGGAAGGAAACTCAAACACTAAATTCTTTCCAAACCTGGTTTTGTGGCTTCTCTTAGCCTATATTGCATTTGTGGCACATTTTATATTTGTATGTAATTATCCACTTACTTAAATGTATTATTTTTTATTCATGCACTTACAGACACCCCCATTCAATATCAAGCATTTCTATTTTAGAGCATTAAAGGCACGAGATCACCATCGGATTTATATGTGGGTTTACGCTGCGTTCTTCAGTTGGCAGTTAAAATTGGAACCAGTAAAGCCACTGAAGATCAGCCGACTCACAATCGTGTTTTTCATTTATTGATTCAGGTAGTTAAATATTCTATACATTGATACATTTTGTCAGTTATTTAGGTTTTCTATTTAGTGTAGGCCTACCGCTAACATTGTCGATGTGTAGTTTGTGGTTTGTTGGCGGTAGTTGCGCTGGGCTTAGCATCCTAAACGGGGACAAGTTGGCACTAGCTTGCCGTTTACAAGTGTTGGTTGTCCAATTACACCTGTCAATAGGCTACATGTCGAAGGGAGTCAGATGAACATTTAACAAACTGTTAGACTGCATTGTAGTTTAAATTGTCTTTGTTGTATTCGTTTTCTCCTTCCGATTTTGCTCAATTTCTCCTAACGGTTTTATTTATTTTGTTCAAAGGGTTTATTTATTTTGTCCCAACGGGACAAAATATAATATAAGACATAAAAATACAAACATATGTGCAAACATATGTGAAAATATGTGAAAAAAAACATATGTGCTGTTGTCCCATATGTGCTGTTGTTTAAAAATATAACTAGACAGTCATGAAATTTGGATTTCACTTCTACAATACAACATCTTCAGATAAAACTCGCTAAAAAAAAAGTCCGTTTTGAACCTTAGCTCTCTCCACAGTGCCTCTGTGGTACGAGCACAACAGCTCGGGGGCGAGCTTTTTGTGAACGCGCGCTTCCTTCGCCATTCGGGCCATTTCGGACGGGGGCGGGACTAGGGGAAACACATCTCGACGAGGAAACAGAGCTCGATACAACACCGGATACTGAACAAATGATTGGCTGCTGTTAGGATGGCTGTTAGAAGCGCTGTAGTTTAACGTTGCCAAGGCAACCTGGGAGCTCACGGGTTGTGATACGTAACCTGTAAACAAAGAGGATGATTACTGTTTGCGATGTTAACTGCCAAAGCCACCGAAGATCAGCCGACTCACAATTGTGTTTTACATTTATTCTTTCCGGAGGAATAAATAATTTCTGAAGTATGTCAGAGTCAGCCTGCCCTCTATGGGCGTAACACAGGAACACATGCAGTCACCTGATTAAGGCTACAGTCTTTCTTCTTGCATCATCCTCCAACCTTGTTGTGTCATTCCTCCTATAGGGTAAAAGTTGCATCACCTGTCATCCTCTGGTATATCAATCACCATGTGTTACCTCTTCTGTTAAAGATCCTTTAACTCTTATTATATGGACCTATCTATTACTGTGTCCTATCACTTCTTGCACGTTTTTGGGTTGTATCTTCATGGGTGAATGCACTTTTTGTAAGTCGCTTTGGACAAAAGTGTCAGCTAAATGTAATGTAATGTAATATGGTCTTCGAAATGATGAAACATTTTTCTCTCAAAGAGGAGGCAAAACTTTACGTCTATGACATCAAGCGGGGAGAATGCGGTTGTGGTAGCATGCCTGTTGAAAAAAACAGTGCTAGCTGTTAATAACAGTGACACAGCATTTCCTTGGAGTAAAAGACTGCAGCCTCCAGTCAGAGGAATAAAGTTTCCTCAGCTGAGGGCAAAGCAAGTTCTTAGACAGCTTTTTGCAAAGAAGGGATTTGCTATTTGCAAATTTTGTGCAACAATCAGAGCATTTGTGAACACAACTGTCAGTAAATGCAGAGTGTGTGGACCCAAGCGCAAAGAAGGATTTGATATTGCCATAGTTCAAATATGGTTTGATCCGTTTTCCTCCACAACAAAAGAACAAAAGAGTATAATACTAAATCCTACCTAATAACTGGAAAAATAAAAAATAAATCTAATAGATGCTAAGAGAGCTAACTTCTTAAGAATACTTGCTTTGCGAGTAACACAATGTGGTATCAAGTGACTACTGAGCCAGAAAAAAGGAACTGGGAAAACGAATAGACTCTCAACATGTGAGTAACATTACTAATAAACACAGGTGAAAGACAACTTAATTTCTGCTGGAGACAAGGATGACATCTAGCAGAAACTAAGAAACAGGAACTGTGACAGCACAAAAGAGAGAGAGGGGTGGGGTGTAGGATGAAGCATCGAAGGAGTGTAAGACCCCACTTCTCGATTCTTAATATTTTTTGACAACTATATATAGATTTGACAAACCGGTCCCTGTGTATTTGTGACATTGTTTGTGTGTGTGTGTGTGTGTGTGTGTGTGTGTGTGTGTGTGTGTGTGTGTGTGTGTGTGTGTGTTTTGCAAATTACAGTAAATTCAGAATTTGGATTTTTGTGATGCCATTGTCCTTACACTGTGCTATATAATGTTATCCTCTCAGGGATTCGCTCTTGGGACGTAGACCTCAACACCTGTGATCTCCAACAGCAGCTTCTGCACTTTATAACACGTCATTCCGCCCACTTCTCTGCCGATGTCAGAGGTGAGTTCACCCATTCCCATACCTGTATAGACTTTAAACGGGTCGATGAATCAATTGCTTAAACTCCATCGGCGTCCAATGGGATTGTGCCTATATAAGCCTGCCTGATTTTCTGTTCACTCCAAAAACAATTGTACATTTATCAGATTTTTGGCCAAAAAGAGGCCACATTTCTTACAAGAACATTTCTCTTTAAACAATGCAGCTATTTTAAAGGGGCAGTATTATTGACCTTAATAAATAAACATGCATACACTGTTGAAATACAAACCAGTGTTTCATAAGTAGAGTTAAAATTATACAAAATTACATAAAATGGAAATGGCTCAGCCTAGATTTTTCTCGACTTGACTCGAGGTAAACATGTTATAGTTTAATTCAAGGGTTTCCTTACAGCAACACAAGTAAATGAAGGATGGTTCCATACCTCGTCTCACCTTGTTTGCAGCACAGCACTCTTTGATCCACTAGGAGGCCCACCTGTCATAACATAATCCTTACATTTTGTTGTTTGTTTTCAGTACTGCATCACTTTACAATGTATACATGTATGGTGCATGTCATCTCTGTGCAAAGATATCGGAGGGATTTCTGTATTTATGTGCATGTGCATATGTATTTTTTTGTATTTTGTGTCAAAGGGATGTATTTGAATAGGCATGCATGTAGCTACATAATTTCCTGACCATTTAGACATATGAGGACCTCAACAAACCAACTGATAGCGAAGACCTTATACTCGATCCTGATTTATTCTAGGGCTTGAATCTTGACAGTATGGATCTGGACGTTGTTGTTGTTGTTGTTGTGATTTAGTATAATGATTTATGTATTTTCTCCTCCTTTCTCTCAATCTACTTTGGCTCCCATTCACTCTTGTATAATTATCGCAGCAACTCTGCTAAGTACACATCATAGGAACAAGGGGGTGTCCCGCTGTTTGTCTCTATCTCACTTCACCTTCACTAATGTAAATCCCTGTATAACTGGCTGAAATCTAGCCACTTTATAGCTGAAAACACTGCTTGCATTTTCTGTATTTGACCATGTAACTCCTGTTTTACCCTCCTTGCATTGGTCCTTCTGTCTATCACTTTGAGAGTTAATCTTGATAGTTCTAAATCTTTCAGAAAACTCCCAAGCCAGACATGGGCTCTCCTTTGTGTAGCCTACATCTCCAAAGGTCAGAGTTCCCCTGTCAGGCCTGTCAAATTCAAGATCCAGGCTTCAAACTAAGATATCATTAATCTATCAAGTAGTATACTATACTATAGTATGGTTTTTATAATACTCATCTGTACAAAATGATTGGATTTGATCTTCAGTGGATCAAAAAGTGGATTTGATCTTTAAAGTTATGTATTTAACTTCATACATACATATCACATTATTGTTAGGCCTATGCTCAAGTGAGCGGATAATTTCATCCCTGCAATGTTTGTGATGTTTATTTTGATTTATATTTTTTGTTGGGAAGGCTGAAGGGATCAAGGATTCCAGGGGATCAACTTATTCCTTATCGATCAAACTCCTCTTTCTTTAGTCTGCAGTATAATGCAGATCAATAACCCTTAGGTGAGAGGAATCCAAATGCTACAGAAATAGACATGAGGATCACATTGCACTGGGTCCACAGGAATATCTCCGTTCTGGCAAATGGACACCAGTTGTCAATTCAATTTCTCCCCTCCTATTGGAGAAAGAACGATGGATGGAGACCCTCTGAATCACACACAGGTTGTTTTCAACTAAACCTTCAAGGTTAAGGTGAAAGACCCACACGACCTGCTGGGAAAATGTAAGTGCAGATGGGGGGCTAGGCACTGTAACACTGCTCTAGCATTGGCTTCTACATTGTGAATTGTTGATGCGGGTCATTGCCCTGCCTCTAGTGAGATCGAATATAACATATTGGTCAGCAAGCCTGTTCTCTTCCAGGATGCACTGTGTAAGGATGTAGATGTCTTAGCTGTGCCAGGTTTAAAGAGGTTTGTGTTGAACGATTGTTGGGGCCAGAACTTAGTGCATATGTACATGCAATTGATATTGCCCAAATATTTCATTATTGATGGCGCTGCTTGGAGGTGTGGAGGTTCTTGAATACCCTAACCACACACT
>OMKX01009210.1:3870-15198 GCA_900302425.1 Brosme brosme
TACAAGCGAGTCCTTTTGTACAAAGGCGCCAAGTGCCTTTTCAGGTTCTGTTAAACCTCAGGTGACCGGCTCCCCCCCCCCCCCCTCGTTTCGATTGTCTCACGTGCTAATTGCTGTCCCCGTGTATCTTGGCGTTGGAGAGGGGTACAGCCTTTTTGTCCTGATCTCAACCACAACAACACTATTCACCCGACAGCGTATAGAGCTCATGTTTTGCAGACTATCACAAACACAAAGGGAGAGTTGGGTCAAGTGTGTTACGACTATGTGTGCGCGCTACCATTCACACACACACCCCCACACACACACACACACACAGCTAGGGGTGAAGAGTGCAGCTTAGGTATTGCTCAAGGACAACCGGGCACTTTTTGTCCGAAACAAAATAGCAACCTGGCCTGTCTATTACTACCTAATCCACCTGGGCTATACTGAGTGTGTGTGTATCTGTGTGTGGGTGGGTGGTGATGTGTCGGTTGACAGGGTGACAGAGTAAATTGAAGAGTGGCAAAGCAGATGCCCTTAAAACACCACGACCGGTGTGCTTTACGATTGAGAACCGTCACTTTAGGGGACCATGATTGCTGGTCGACAGAGTCTGAGAATTTCAGTGCGATCAGCTCAGTATTTGGATATTTGGATTTGAGTAACCGCACCGCGACCCCGCTGTTCCCCAAATCTCATAAAGTAACAGCTCAGACGGATCTTGCCGTAACAGTCTTATGATGTCAGACTATGTTGGGAGCTTTTTATTACATAACTCGTCTACGCCGCTGTTTATTTGCAGTGCATTTTAGCCATTTCAAGTGGCGTAACAGGAACTGCAAAAAAAGGTAGTCGATCATAAAAGCTTTCAAAACAAGACAGCCGCTTTTGTAAAGCAGGTACTGCATACATGATATAAAAGATGCAAGAAAAATACGTAAGAAAAGCGGGTTTGTGTCCATCACGGTGAGGTGGGCCTATTCAATACGACTGCACAGCCCCTTTAAATCCCCATAATATACCCATATCCAGCAGAGCCGAGCTGCCTTAGGAAAGTGACTGCATGATGATGACCATTCATATTAACACAAAATACACACGCCGAAAACGATCTATCTCGGCCTGTATTCAGTGATCAATGTTATTATCTTTAAAGCTCGTCATGTCCGCCTAAAATGTTGATTTTATTTGGATTAACCTCCATCTCAGGCGTCCTCATCTCACGACGGAACGCCTGGAACGGGATGATCCAAATGAGCGTTATATGCTAGAGAGAAGGCGGGACTTTCAGTTACATGGGTTTAGCAGCGACACATGAGAGGGAGGGAGTGCCCCGGTAGAGGGTTATCTTTTCCGTTGCATATTTTGGGATATTTTTTGTTAACCTTTTGTAAAAACGACATATGTATTGACCTTGTAGTTGTTGTTATGGTTGTCACGTTCTTATTATTCTCGCTGTGCGGACTGTTAACTGGAGTACACAGCTTACAGCAAGTAAGACACCGGAAATTGCGTCCCGGTACACCGGGATAACGCTACAATTCAGGATCCCCTCTCAGCCTACTCGCCCCCTCGCGCTCTCAAACTAGCCTGAACTGGATAGCCCCGGGCGACCAGCTCTACCAACCCTTTAGAAAGAGCTGGAAACCGGTTGCTTTACGGGCAAGACATGCACAAAACCGTAACTGACCATGTATCCGTACGAGGTAAAATGATAGACATCGACCAAAAAACCGTTAACACGTCTCTACGCATGAGCTACACGTTAACACAGAGGTTAGGGCATATGTTACCGACACTAGGCTTGCGGTATTGTAAAGAATATCGTATACATAGTATGGAAGCAATAGAACGTAAAAAAAAATCAAAAATAATCAATGACAAGCTTATTGATATGCATGCATCCAGTGGCAGCCACCAGTAGTCACTGCGGGGTTCCCTACCTCTTCCTCACGCTCGTTCTTGAAACACAGACACGCTGCCCGCTTTTTGAAGCCCTCTCCATCGTAGGTCCTGGTCTGGTTCGGCTTGAACTTCATCATGGATGATTTCTACCCCCAAAACAACTGAAACCCCCGGTAAACGGACTCGGCGAATAGAGTCACCACCGCATCGTTTCTTTTTCTGTGACGGAGAGAAAATCAGCATCCGCGGGGCTCAGTTCTGGAAAGGCAGCGAAATGAATCCAAAGCAGGACAACCTCTAACCGTGAAACCGGGTGGTATTTTCCCATGTGTCGGAAAGAACGGAAGATCTACTCCGTGTTCTAGCCTAATTGTAATGCGTGTAGCCAGGGTTCCCAGTTCTCCATACACGCCATTCGACTAGTGTGTGTGTGTGCAATTCCCTAGGCAGAGGGGGGTGGGGGGGGGGATCTTATGTACAGCCCACACAGACAACCCTCCTCTGCTCTGGCTCCATTGCGCATGGCCGTCGCTGAGTCAGTACAATGGACACAAGGCCACTTGCTCGGAGAAAATGGGCTTGTGTTGGAAGTTCGCGTCACTACTCATTTGCGCTTCATTGAAAAACAGTGCGAGTAACTTAGCACCACTTCGGAATACATCCTCGACGAATGCAAAGCAGACGGATTGAAGTAGTACAACTGTGCATTTATGAAACCAGAGATGGGTGGGGGGTAGGCTGCACTGCGTCTTTTTCGGGAACAAATAAATGTGCGTAAAGGAAACAACTCAAACTATAAACCTTATACGACAACAAGTTTTTATTTGAAATTATTTATTTTTGCAAAGTCATAATTTTTTAATAATGAAAAATGTGGCACAAAAAAGATAATATTCCTCCTGTTTGAGAGAAAAAAAATAGAAAAAGCTAAATAAAAAATAAATAAAACAAAAGGCCTACCACGACATTAGTTAATTTACCTACATTTATCTTGATCTTATGACGCACCCAGTAGAAGAGGATGGGCCACCGTCCTGTCGCTAAAAGGTCAAAGGTTAAATGCCATTCACAGCCACCCTGACTATCCCTGTCATTGACACACTATAGTGTTTAGTCAAGTATCAGCTAGGTTGCTCCACAAGTAGCCTCCTCGCCTTTGACCCATTGACTAGAATTGTACAATTGTAAAATGAATTGTATGACAATTAATTCCTAATACAACCGACATAATTTGAGAATACAAGTGTATTTAATTTAAGAGGGTATTTTCCGAGATAGATCACATTCTCAGAGGGTAAGGTATAAGATGTAATAAACAGACGTGCTGCTACCCTGACCATACACAAAGAAAAAACAACAGGTCCTTACTTTGAGTTTCAATTGCATCCATTGCTATCTACTTTAATATCTGTTTTAGAGTGGGTCATCATTTGTTATTGGAGATTCACTCACATCTATGTAACCATGCCCCTGGCTATGCTCCTAGCTGCTTTGCTCAATGTCACAAGTAAAAGGTTAAAAATTCATGTGCTTTTTATTAACGAGAAGCTAACGAGAGGCAATACATTTGTGAAAGCATTTGGCCAAGACCAGTTAGCCACTCAAGTTAGCCATGTGCTAAAACCATTTAAGTCAACACATGGGCTCACCTTCAAAAAGAAGCAAGGGGTTATGTATTACAGTATTACACAATCATTGAATGGTTACACAATAATTTACAACACACACACACCCACATCCACACCCACACCCGCGTGCTTTGGTTTCCCACCCTAAAGTGGGACTGTTTTATTGGAAGACATTGGGTTTGTCATCAGTAATGTTCAGGGCCATGACGCAAGCACTGCACTAATGTCAGTGGAAGCGCACCCCTGCAGCCTGAGGCAACATAGAGAAGAAGACCTGTAGTTGAGTAACAAAATAATCCAGAACTTTATCACGTCATATTCTTGGCTCCGTTTCAGTATTTCAAAATCTTTATAGAAATTTGACTTTTCGACCTCGTCTTTTTCTTCTTGCAGGTATTGGACACATGACAAATCCTGACCGTCAAAATGGGTCACAAGGTGTGATAGGTGACTTGTTTGTGAATGGTCACCTGACTGCTTTTGCCAGTATCTGATTATGACCTTTGGAGAGTGCGTAGGTTATATTTGCAATGCCCTAATTATTTACCTTTAGTTTAAAAAGTATCCCATTTTGGTGGATTGTGATTACAGGACAGCACAGGTGGCGTTTAAGCAAACCTTTAACCTTTTGGGCAGGGCCATTTTGTATGCTGGGATGTAAACCAAAAATACCGAAAATGTAGCATGGCTTCAAACCCACAAAGTGACACAAAGTCATACAAAATAAACTAGATTACGGCTATGACTATTTTGGAGTATTACACTAACAGAGAGTCATCATCCATATCAGCTGCTTACTCAGTCTTTGTATGCACCTGATCTACTCTGTGTATGTGGCCAACATTGATTACTGTCAAATCCTGATCTGATTAAGTCGCCCATAAATCTCTGCTACTCAGAACCATCGCCGCCCTTCCAGAATGTGACAGAATGGCCGAGGGCCAGAATTTCAGTTATGGGGAAAAATTCATGTAGGCCTAAATGTATGAATGGCAAACGTTAGGGAACGATTAGGGGTCATTTACAACGCTCCAAGAGCTAGGAGTAGTTTGCGGCTTAAAACACGTTATCCACGGCTAATTTTAGTGCCTGTGACATCTGTTTCCCCAAATACATTATACGGTGAGTGATGATTTCACTGTAATAAATCATAGGTGTAGTTTTAACAACGATGCATGAGTCATTGGCTGGACTTGGACTAAAAGTTTACTTGGAAGGGGACATATACAAAACACTCTCCATATTCATTTACATTAATATCTGGCTACATTAGAGACATGGATTTTGATTTCAAGTCCTGGGATGTTAATAAAAGGTTAAATATATTAATAATAATGCATGTAAATAATTCATCATAATGCTGTTTAACACTTTAAATAGCACATCGGTTGAAATAGCCAGCAGTAGTGTATTCTAGTATTTATTGTTTGACTCCACAGCCGAAAGGTTCTGGGTTCGAATTCCTTGAGCAAGACGTCCAACCTGCTCAATCAGGAATGGTGTTCCTGTTAAAAAAGGCAATGGTGTTCATGTTAAGGCATTCATGTTGACGTAATTTAATAGGCTAAGGTTTTTGTCAATTACAACTTGACACCCCACTGTTGGTATAGCTGAGAAGCAGCTGCTTAATGACGAACGCAGTAGTAAATAGTAAACACACAGGTGTAGCCTACTTAGCTATACATAGCAGGGAGAGGAATACTGGACCAAATACGAAACCGTAGCAGGAGTGCACATCTCTGTGTGACAGGGCGCTCCCTCTGGCAGGCGAGGTAGGTGGCGGCCCAGCTGACAAACTGCCCTGATGGATGTGAGCCGCTGTCGTCGTTGATGAAGACAAAACGCCTGTCGTTGAAAACGAATCCAGGTCTTTCTCCAAAGTCCCGCTCGCGAAAAGAGGAGCAAGGGTCTCCATGTGATAATGCCAACACCTGTGTGCTGTTTTTTTTCTTCTTCTCTTTAATTGTCGTCAAATCACACAGAATTTCAACTAGCTTGAAAATACATAAAAAAATTGTATCGGGTACAGCTTTACAATAACGGTACATTCATTAACTATTTATGCACATTACTTAATATGTATTAACTATCTGTTAATAAATAATAAGTTAGAAAACTAATGATCTATTATTCTTACTAATGGCGTTCCTGTTAAATAGGTTAATGGTGATCATGTCAACTACTATATATATTAGTATACATTTTGAACTTTAATAGGGTAAGGTATTTTTCTTCTTGTTCGTTAAAGTACTCAGGTTACACTGGCACACCAGCAAATAATACGGTTAGGGTTATCCCTAACCCCAACCCACAATCCCTTACCCCCATGTAAATGTTATATAATAATGTGTATTATTACATTAAATAAAGTTAACTAATGGGTAATTTACCTTATTGTAAAGTGTAACCTTATATTGACTCAATTATCACTAGAGTACTGATTGAGTAGTTAAGTTAAACATGGGAAAACATGTAAACAGGATCGTATTTGGGAGATCTTATCTTTGATTAAGGGCTACACAAATAACACTGAAATCCCTCAATAACATGGATGCGGTACTAAGGCAGGATAGTGTAGTGGCTCGGGTATTTCATTCCCAGCTGCAAAGGTCTGTGTGTCCATAGGTTACCTAGGCATCATTTAAACAACAAGTCTAACCTACCTGTTTATCAACATCATGTACCTAAATACATTAAGTCACTTAGGATAAAACTGTCCTCCAAATCACTAGTAGATAGTATTTGAGCTCTATCTCACTTTATATAATGAAGAATCTTTTTTTGTAAAAGTGTACATTATAAACCTGAATACATATTAAATGTTATTGCTATTTTTCTATTTAAATGCAATATTTATAAATAAGACAAAATGCAATGCTCCCCCTAACACCCCACAAAATAATTCCACTATAATCACTCTTGACCTTGTAAAAACCTTGACCGCAGCAAAAACGAATACTTATAAAGAATAAAAGTACTTCTTCTCACAGTCAAGTCAGACAACATTCAGAACAACTTGCTAAGCTTGTTTGCCAACAGAGTCAGAATGGTTGCACAACAGTCTCAGCACTTGTAAACATCACTTAGAGGTGAATTCTAGAAGCAGTTAAAAAGGGCGAGGGGAGGAAAATAAACAATCCGTTTAAACAGTAAATCCCTCACTGCAATATGGCGCCCTGTGTAGAACGAATGATTAATTAATCCTCGAGCCTGCACAGGTTTGATTTGCTTTGGTCAGATATTGAACACATTTGAACTTCTCAATCTGTGAGTTTAGGTGGCCGAACAATTTTATGTTTACGAACTGGGATGGTTTGTTTACAATTGCTTAATTGTAAGACACCTTAGGTCATCAAAAGTTAAATTGGCCAGTTAAGTTCTCCAAAGTACCTCAAGCAATGCGTTAACCTTAAGGCAGGTAGGTGCACATTTCAAAGGACTAGCTTCACTACTAGCTTTCGCTGGCTCGGTACTCGGTACAGACATTCACGACTAGCGGCTAGCGTCATTTACGCTGTTTTGGCTGGCTACCTAAGTGGTGCTACGCCTCCATTTCCACTCTCACAATGATGCGTCTGTCTTCTGGGACGGAACAAAACACACACACACAAACACACATCATGTGGAGAATGGGCTTAGAAAGAGACATAAACAAAGCCAGACAGACAGTGATGATGATGATGATGATGATGTGATGGCACAAAATGTGAGAAAGTTCCTGAGATCCGAACCCCACAAGCAATAATTGGACGGAACAAAAAGCCAGAAACAAAAGTAAACAAACACACACGTAGGCCTAGGGTGTACTTTCACACAGTCGGAAGACTACCAATTAAAGAAAACGATGCCTTACTTGAACAAGAACGACCTGTCACCTACAGCATAGCCTTAAGACCACTGCAAGAAACCACGAAAACCCTTTCCCTCCCCAGACCTTTGGGTTTTCTGCAGTTCTAGTCGATTTTCAATTTGTATTATTTTAAAAGGATAAAAAAAATATATGCCTAGTACAGTGGTATTCAAGGTCAGCTAATGCACAAATGAGTTTTGAACGAAGACCATGGTCAATCTTTTGAAAGACAAAATCATCTCAATGACTGGTATTAAGCACCTAATAGCACCTACATGCTACTGCCAAAAGACAAGCATAGACTTCCATTTCAAATGACTCTAACAATGGCTAAGTGCCCAACCTTGTCCCATAGACAAGGCCATTAATCATGCAGACAAGACAGGCATTTTGGACAACACCCTCCCTATTATTTTGGTCTTACATTTTCAAGCTATCTCAGGCTAGCCATAAATACAGAAACTAGCCATAAAGGAGCTTTACTTGAAGATAGCGATGTATGTAGTGGGCGAAACTTTAGGTATTTGTCATTAGTCATTCACTATCGGAACAATTTGTCATTCAAACATCATAGCCATGAAGTGTCATTAGTCACAGGAACCTAGAATGCAGAACCCAACCAGTTATGTAAATGAAACCACAGAAACATGGCGCCACATATTGATAACATCAAAACATTCACATGTATTTGCTTCTTTGGACGTCTTAAAACAAATACATGCCAATTGATTGTTGATTCAACTTCATATTGCAAGGACATTGTACAGGAAATTGTCTGTGTTTAGTTTAGTATTATGGATTAGCATTTTACAGGGACTGTGCAGAAAACAGTCAGACCAGAACTAGTTAGAATGCTAATTTGCATCCATCTTCTAGCCTTCTCCTAAGCCCTTATGGACATCTGCATTTAGTCTAATGTTTACTTTATATTGCCTGCAGTCTGCAGTTTATAAAAATTATTTAAAACGAATGGCCACGAAATCAGTATGCTGACGCCCCAAATTAGTACTTCGTTGCCCTCAATAGCTATGTAGAGGACACAAATAATTTTTTTGGTGGCTCAGGCCCAAAGAAACAGAGACCTGTCTTTCAGACAAACTGTTGAGGCGCTGAACCGGCTCATGTCATTTGTACACTAGGTCACGTAGCTAGCACTATAAATATGTGTTTTATCAGTCAGCGTAATCTTTGACGTCAAGCCGATGATTTGGCGGTGTGTTTGTCGAGAGGCTCTGTGTATAATCAGGATAATAGCCGATAGCGGCGTAGGCTAGCAGCCAGACGGTATGTCAATGAGCCGTGGATTGAATGGCAGAAGAACCAACATGACTCACAACTAAACAATGCCACTTTTCCAGTATCTTCTCCTTTTTTCTTTCCACAGTGAACGACACAGATTTTGTTTTTACATACATGTTAAATAGAGCAGGTTGGGGCGCTGGGCATCTGGCTAAAGGACACCTACAGGTAAACTACAAACATGGGGGTTCAAGTCCCGAACATTGTAAGTCGCACAACCTTAACGCTAGGCTTTCCTGCCTCCATGCTGGTGTTTGCCAAATAGATGTTTTGTAAATTTCAAATAATATTAAAATAAAGAACAAGGATTTTCAATAAAAGGCAAATCACTCTTCATCATCTTGGAGTATTATTCAATTCAAAATCTTGAACCATCACTTTTTTGTTATCATATATATATATATAAATAAAGGCCTAATCGATCAACCATGAATGGTGACATAATGTGTTTTGAGTATTTCAGAAATACCCCATTGATCCCATTCAATCCCTCCACCAGCACTGATTACAGTGGAAGCAAACAACATCCCGTGTTCGGCATATCTCCCCCTTTCATCCAGAGCGTCGCCTGATATCGAACGTGCCCACATTGGCAGGACCCGGTGGGAATCTAACCCCTGATCGTGGCAACGTTAATGCCATGCTCCATCCAGCAGGACCCCACGCTGTTGGGTAAACAGCGGCACATAGCGCAATAGCATACCACCGTTAAAACAATGGATTCTCAATCAACTTGCAGCCTTCACATCTACATTACACTGTACAGATCGAACAGAACAGGCTATTTGCTAATCATTAGGGCAGCTATGTCCCAAGTCTGCGCTAATCAGATTTCCCAGCGGGAAGCCGCGTGGTCAACATCTTGATCAAACAGTCGTGATCTATTGAATCATGAACTCAAACACTAAAGCGGACAGCGAGTATTGATCGGCGCGGTCGACTATAGGAGCAGTGGGAGGGGCTCGGTGCGACTCCCAGCTCCGGTTAGAGTGGAATGCGCTGTGTGTCTTTGCGCAATCAAGCTCTTGGTTCCACAGTATGGGTGGACCCCCCGCGCACCCACTCCATTCCTGGGTCTCCATAAAGCAGTTTGATGAATGGAACGGGTTAATCATCTACGCTTACGGCCCCTTAAAGGTCCTACACATTGGGACTGACAGCGAGCGAGCCATGTGTGTATGTATGTGTGTTTGACCTCATCACACTGTGCAAATAGGGAGCCTCAGATTATGTTAAGCATCACCAGAGAAATTCCAAGGATGACCTTGTGTTGATAACGCCCATAGGCTAAGCCTGAAGACCTTTAAAAACACCAAAATAATCACTTATATTACCGCTACGGTGAAACAGCTGCTATTGAATACAGGTGATGAATGTCTTTACAAGTATCCTAATCAGAAATGAATGACTGCATTGACCACATCCCACAAACAGAGCTATTGACATGTAGGCCTAGACATGTTGGAGACATGTGTTTTATTAATATTTTAGGAATAACATTAACTTCTTTAAATGGTGTTCTTATGCTTAGATGTTTAGAACCATGGTGGATATAGATTGCAAAATGATACAAGCTCATGCTAGCATCATGCTAACTGTCAAGACATACATTTGAACTCTGCCCCCTCTGGTCTGGGTCTCAGGAACAGTAAAGTAAGGGATGTATATTTCCATATTTGTTATATTCATACATATCACAAAATACATATTGATGTGCTATTTCATTTTGTGAATGAAGCTATACATTTGTAAATATTCATATTCATATTTTGTGGAATATGCCTTATGGGATATTTTTAAAATTCTAACCACATTAAATATTTCTATACTTTACTTTGTATGCATCTGATTTGATTGTGAAATTCTGCCAATGTTCAGTCATGGTTCTAAACCGGGCAATTAACCAACAGCCTCTCTGTGTGCTGGGAGCTCCAGCTGTGTCCACTTCATGGGGAGCACGGCCAAACTGTGATATTCTATATAACCCTGCGCAGTCAGTCGCCATGTTTGCCTTCATCTCAGCACTGTCTTCACTAGTTACAGCACAGCCCTCTGCAGTGGTAGTTGGGGAGAGAGCGAGAGAGAGAGAGAGAGAGAGAGAGAGAGAGAGAGAGATCATGGAAGACATTTAAGGCACTGCCTGTTCCCACTGCTCATGAAAAATGTACAGGGGACATAGCAGGAATGCTTACATCCCCCTGTTTAAGCTTGATTTATTAATTTAAGAAAAAAATAAAACTGGAAAAACTATGAATGAGTTCATCAGGCGCAGTATTCCCACATTGGCCTGTTGTTAAAAGCGGGATTCCCTCTTGGCACACAGACAGATGTTTCGTCAGCAGTGCATGAAGGGGGGAGGTAGAGGGAGGGAGGGATGTAGAGTAATGCGGACGGTTACATAATGACAGCCGGGGCGCAGGTGACGAGATTTCTGCAGCCCTGCAGGACCAGCGGTGTAGCAGGGGGTGGGGGTAGTGGTGGATGGTAGGGTGATGAGGGGTGAGTAAAAATAGAGAGGATGGATGAGGAGCATGAAGTGTGTGTGTGTGTGTGTGTGTGTGTGTGTGTGTGTGTGTGTGTGTGTGTGTGTGTGTGTGTGTGTGTGTGTGTGTGTGTGTGTGTGTGTGTGTGTGTCCTGCGTCTCTCCAGACGGATACGGTG
>OMKX01009357.1:8438-24075 GCA_900302425.1 Brosme brosme
CCCCCGAAAGAAAAAAATAGTGCGGGCATACCCGTGGTAGGAGGCTGGTTCTCGCGTTGTCTCTCTGCAGTGATTTTGCTGAGGCGTCGCTCTATGAAGCTCTGCCAGGTTGGGGGCACGGACTTCAGGTCCATGTCTGGGTGCTTCTGCTTGTACTCCCATAGCTCAGTGATACCCTGCGCAGCGTGGCACAGTAGAGTATGGTCACAATGTTGTTGACCAACAATAAAAACATGAGGTTAAAGATAACAATGAAAGGCCCACTCACTTCTTGGGGAGCTGCTTTAGAACAGATCTTCTTGAGGATCTGGCCCAGTTCCATGTTCTCTTTGGTTTTCTGTCCCTAGGGCAGAGTGTGAAGTGTTTACTCCGGGTTAGTTGTATGATACTAATATTGAATCATATTATGCTGGTTACATTAATCCCCCACAGGGAGAGCGTGGGGTTTACATACCACATGTTCTTGGTTCTCGCCCGTTTTACTCGCGGACGACTTGATGGCCTTCTTCAGTTGGGCCTCCAAATCGGACTCGCTACGGTTCACCAGTGTCAGGTGGTCCAGGATCTACAGACACAAACCAAGTCTCTTTTTGATACGACTTTATCGACAAAACGCTGCATAAACCACATCTATACATATATTTACATTACATAAAAAAAACAATCTGCCCGTGATCAATAACCAACTAAGCCTGAAATGGGATGGTTGTTGTCTGTACCAATTATCTCGGTCATTTCTTCCCTGGTCGATAATACATTTAGACTAACATTGAGGATACTTGGTCGACAGGGACGCTTGAAGTCTGGAATGGCATTATCCATTAAGGCCCTGACACACCAAACAGACGTCAAAGAACTCGCTGCGACGAAAGCCGACTGTGTCTTGGCGTAAAAGTTGCACTAGAACACACGCAAGGACTGCCGGTACAGCCAACTAGCACGTACTCTCCGTACCGGCAGGTCGCGGTAGTCTGTAGAAAAGGGACATCGAAAGACCTAGGACTTCAGATAGGATTTGCATAACGTTTCTTTGAAATATCGTACATAGCTGGCCTCTCCTGAACCATGCTGAGCAGTTGTGAGATTTCTCTCACCAACGCCCCTCCGTCCCGGAGTCCACACGCTGAATCGGTTGAAAAACCGCAGACATGGGCAGATTACCGCCAACTGTGCGGGACACCGCAGAAACGAGGGCCACAGATGGCACGACATTGTCCACGGGCCGGCCTTTACGTTCAAATACAGAGCCTCACAAAACGTTCTTATTTAACAACTTTCATTGCACTCTTCAATAAAGCATAAATTGAAATAATAAATCTGCACATTTTCTTTTTCTGTATTGATGTAGAAAAAAGCGGCAACCACAAGAACCAATCCCTGAACAATGAGATCGGTCTATTAACGAGCAAACTCACTTCGGTAGAAATGTTCTGAATATATCGAGACCTCTACATCAGTATAATGAATTAAATAACTTTAACGCAATAATTATGTATTGTTTAATAATTGTGCTGAGTGGGCGTCAACGAGCCCACGGTACGGTACCAAGCTCTAATGTTGCTGTGTCCTTGAAGGCTTATTCATGGTTAAAAATCCTTTTTAATGACCAGTGGAACTACTTTGATACCAAGATAATTTATCAGGATTATGCATGTCCCGAAAACACAAAAAAAGCAATACTGCTGATCCCATGGCCAGCAAACTTGGAAGCAAAAATGCTGATGGTGTAAGGCTCTGCATTACCAAGTACTACCCGCAAATACAACGTTCGATGGAGAAAGGAGTTTGTCTTAAGCTATAGTCTAATATAAAACCCAAGTACATCATTTGTGGCTTTAGAATTGGCTGGATTAGTTTAGCTGACCCCCGTACTGTAAGCATCTTTCGGTCTCCTCAACCAGAGCTGACTTCCTGCATTCAGCTGCCCCATTCAATTACCTGGCGCAAATCTTTCAAATCTTGTTGTAGACTGGGCCAGGGCGAATATTAATCATGTCCCAGTCTGACTGATGGTACACATGGTATCCATTTTTACTTAAATTAGAGTAACAGAGTAAAATACAAATACCGCATATTTCCCTCAAATATAACTTTGGCCAAAAAATACAGACAATTAAAACGTAGTAAAAAACAGTTGTTTAACAAATTTAAATAACCATGCAAGAGTAATATAATTGTGTCTATTTGTACTAGTTCGTTAATCAAAGACCAGTCACTTTGGTGCGGGTGGTGTAATTAACTTTAGATGCCAAAGTGAACTGTCTGGAAGGCTGGAAATGAACGTGTCGAGCGTTGCTGACCTTTGGGCCGGTGAGCCGGCACAGCGTGTGCAGCAGGGTCTTGACCGTGCGCTGGGCCATGTCGTTGGGGAGTCTCTGCTGCTCTTCTTTAGACATCATCTTCTTGAAGTTGTGTATGTCCAGCAGGATTCTGTCCAGGTTCAACTGAGAAATGGTCTGCGGTAGGAACCGGTTTATTCTCCATAGACACTGAAAGGGGAAAACAAAAAAAGGACAAAAGTTGAATGGCTCCCTTTGTTTTGCACCCAAAAAGCAAGCAGCGTCAAAAGAGGCAGGTTACCTTCATGACGTAGTCTGAGAAGTTGGAGGATACAGAGGAGGCCAGGGCCTCCTGTAGCAACACCAGCAGAGCGCTGCAGAGGGAAACAGGACCAATGCTTTACAACTCAACCTATTTGGTTCCGACAGTTGCCACCATTTTGTATTCTTTAAAAATTAGTTCACAAACTTTGGGTCGCAGCAGGAGAGCAAGAAGGTTACGGAATAATAGGTCTTCTCAAAAAAATATTTGCATTCAAACATGTTTGGTCTGCTTCATTTGATCATTAGTATGTTGGAAAGTGCAGAGTAAATCTTAATCATCTGACTAGATCGACCTAGTACGGAGCACTTTGCTTATTTTACTGAGGAATCCCTGCCGTCAGACCGAGACAGACACACACCTGAGTATGTTGGTCTGGTCGGCCTTCTCAAAGAGGTGTCTAAACAGGAAGTTGATGGAGCTGATGACCTGGGATCCCTGCCCAAGTTCCTCCACCCTGGGGTCCAGCATGGTGGTGAGCAGGGCCTCCACCAGGTCCTTCAGCACACCTGATGACACTTCCAGGGCCAGGAACTCCACACCCAGCAGCTGAAGGAGAGGGTAATTTAGTATTATAGTTAAGGTTTTGTCACACCATGATGACATTGAGACACTTCAGAAAAAATAAAACCACGAAAGCACTCGCGCTCCATTTCCTCTGGAACAGTGGCAGAGGAAGATCGGAAATGGGAAACTCCTCGCGATATGAAACTCTATGTGACAGCAATAGAACAGGGTACTGTTCAGTTTTTCAAAGCCAAAACCAATACTAGTTTGTCAAGTCAATACTTTTTTTCGCTATCCTGCTTTGAGTGTAAACACACGTCTTTTTACACAAATAAAAACCAAACAAACACATGAGATTGCGAGCAGCTCTGGTTCGGCTTCATTCCTTTATCTGGAATTCAAAGAACCATTTTTACATTTGTAATTTTTTTGCAAACTGTTTAGCCTAGTTTTCGTTTTTCTCTTTAACAGGAATAATAATATACAGCAATAATAACAGCAATAATACGGCCCAAAAAAGTATTACAGTACGGTAACGAGGCCTAGACGGCAAATACCAACGCACGGCCTTCATTAAAGCACTTGCTGTTGGTGCTTGTTTTTGCAGACAAATGTAGAAAACATCCATCACGTGGTTTGACTACTTCACAGAACAGCTACTGAAACAGCAAGCAATGTTATACCGTGATAATGCTGCCGATGATGCAGCTGTAGAGCTTGGAGACGTCCCCCTTGGACACACGCTGGTCGGCCATGTGGGCGCTGTGGGTCAGCCTTAGCTGGAGCACCGCGGCGTTGAGGAACTGGTTGACGTTGCCAACCATCACCTCGGAGCTGCCGTGCTGGCGGAACACCTTGTCCATCTAGCCCAGCCACGGGGAAAAGGAAGATAAAGAGGAGTGTCGTGCGGAGCTCCATTAGTGCCATACGATTAAGAGTGCATCAAAATAAGTAACGGGGGCGGCTCGGTGGATCAATCCGCTAGTACGCCAACCATGTAGGCAATATGCCTTGAAGCGACGCAGGTTCAATTCCCACCTGTGATCCTATGCTACATGTCATTCCATCTCTTCTTTAACCCACTTTCCTATGTCTATTAACAGCCCTGTCCATAAATAGGCATAAGCCTATAGAAATGTGCCTCTGATTTTAGCCCACCTCAAGCTTATTTCTGACCAATCCGGGCATCTCTCCCCTGATCGGTTCGGGGGAATTAATCTTGCCTGTCAAACACAAGGCATTATCATCTCAATGGCGGAGAATCTTAGGGAGGGAGGGAGCAGAGATCGGAGTGTTTTTGGGGGGTTTAATTTCAAATCTTATTACCTTATGCTCCCTTCCCCTCTTTACAACCACGGAGAGCAAATCAACAAGCCTGACTGATTTAGCATCATATTCAACATCAAATCTATACATATAATATACCCTGATCACCGAAACATCTGCATAATATCACAAATGAGATAACAGTATACTGATATAGGATGTGTGCCAGGTGTGCTCTTCATACCTGTGTGAGGGCCTGCATGCTGGTGTTGATGTCTCCAGAGGCAATCTTCGATATGACCATGTTGATGGTGGCTGCGGGACTTGGCTGGTGTTGCAGGCATAGCCTATAAAAAAACAAACAAAAAAGGATAATTAAAATAGGGTTGGGATGATAATATTCAAAGCCTACAACTCTGAAAATAAGCACAAGTATCAACCGTTCACAAATGTATTCTGAACCGTAAAGTCCAAATGTCGATACATTTTACAGTTGTTTTTTGTAACTCCCTTGTGCGTTATACAAGCATATTCGGAACAAAACAAATATAAAAGCGGCATACTAAAAGAGGGTATACAGAGCGCAAACAAATTTCAATGCCATTACAGAAAAAAAAGCATGAAGCATGAAGCATTTTACAATTGAATAGAAAAACTGTTTCACGGATAATGCACACGGTGACTTTTCCCCGGGTGTCCTACTTTGGCCGGCGGATCCCCACGGGTTCCAGGTCATCCAGCACGTGCTGCACCAGGACGGGCTCCCTGACCGGCGGGTCGCCGTTCTCAAACTGGTCCAGGTCCAGGCTGAACACCGCTGGGACCGAGGAGACCTCTTGTTCCTGCGGCGCCGCGTGCCCTGCTGCATTCTGGGTGCGCGGCTGACTGCAGTGACAGATTGGGATGCCGGTGAGAACAGACGACAGTGTGGACATGGCAGTTCATGCCAGGCTACAGGAATTAATCAAATAAAACTATAGAAAAAAAAACAATTTTCAAAAGACGAATGGCAATTTACTTGAACAAAGACTGCTGCAGCAGTTACGGCACCCCGTGCAATATTGTGTCCTTCCTGTATTTTCCTCAGCAGGTCAGGATTTCTCAAAACACATAACTTTCAAGGTGCTTTTGCAAAACCAACCGTACCACCTAGCTGATGCATTTACCATTATAAAAAAGATTTTTCTGAAGGACATTTCATTATTGGCTTTTAAAGTGTCTGTTCAGAAGAGTCAATTTTCCAGGTAAACCAAACTCAAGACAAGCACTATGAAAGTGCAGCATCCATTTGATGGTGTACATGCTCCTCCGGTGGCCTACCGTGGCTTGGCGGGTGCATGGTCGTCGGCGGGCTTGCGCAGCATGCTGCCGTTGGCGTGGGACGGCAGGGTCCTGGGAGCTTTGCTGTCCTCGGCGGGCTTCGGGGTCTCTTTGGCCGAGCGCTTGATCCTCTCCTCCAGCATGCTGAGGTCCTTCTCCGACAGCTTGGGAGTGACGGGAGCGAACCGTGAGGCTTGATATTTACAATGCATGGTCTTTTTTTTTTGCGGAGCCCTGCTGGTGTTGTGCCAAGACAATCAGCCTTTTGGAAGAAGGGCGAAGACCACTCGAGAATAGGCTAATAATTGGTCCTTAGAATAGGGTTTAAAAGCGAGGCCCAAAGGCCATTCAAAACAAGTTTCTTACATTTGTTTTTAATTGCACACTTTCTTCTCCTACTCACGAAAGTCCTCTAGACCTTTGCAGAATGTTACGTTTTCTTTTTAGATTGCATTTATAATTTGTGGTATCAACTGCTCTGTAGGCATATTTAATTAACCCTGCAGTGTGTCTCAGAACGGCAATATACTGGTTTAGAATGAACACCTTTCCACTGGCCAGAGAATTGCTACCAACACAAATTAAACTCAATTATTGCATTGGCATTTGATTTGGCTTTTTTGCACTTCCAAAAAACACAAATTAGTTTTTTTCGGCTTCCCATTCAACCCATTTGAAATACTCTGCTTACGTTGCCGATGAGCTTGTAGATCTGCTCTCCGCACATGTTGTAGACCACCACGATGGTGTTCAGCGCCGCGTTGCGAACCAGCGTGTCCCTGTCGCCGATGTGTACGGCGATCTCTTTGAGCGCCTTGGCGGGAGTCGGCTGGCAAACCGACACGCCGCACAGCGAGATGAGACAGCCCAGCTCCTCCAGGCACTCTGGGGAGACAACAAAAACAAGGAAAGAAAATACATGTAGATATTAAGAGGTGGATCGGAGATTGTCACTTTTAATGGCTACAAATGAGAAAACCCGGCAGGAGAAAAAGACCTATCAAGCGATGCACACTGGGGAAATTACAGTTCAAGTGCCTTGGATAAAGAGACAGTCAACCTCTTGGCCCCCAGATATTTCATTCATTCAACACGCCATCCCCTCTAATTATACTCCAAGATAAAACCTCCGCAGCGGTCACTCTCCAGATCTCACCAGATCGCTGCTTGGAGTTCTTTGACTTGGTTCCATCCATGATGAGGGGGAAGAGCCGGCTGGCCGGGTAAACCTTGCACAGGTTGGCCATGATGGAGCGAACGTCCTTCCTCACCACGTCCTTGGACTCTCCCATCTTCAGGCCCCAACAGAACACACAAACACAAAGTATGTGAAGCAAGATGCATCATTTCAAAGAAAAACTGAGGAAACAAAAGAACCTGATTGAGGGTGGGTGCGTGTTCAGATGGCCCCTGTGCACATTGTGTGTCACCATAGAGACTCGGGATGGGCTCGCGACCGCCACTGCAGTCAAATGCAACCCCATCAACAGTGCAACTCATCATTTTGTACCCCCCCCGGCCCAAACACACACACACATTTGATGGTGATAAGAACACAGGGTGGTCCATCAGGATCAAAGGCCAGTGTGGGGGGAAGCGCGCACAGACCTTGAGGATGAGGTAGGGGATGAAGGCGTTGGCCTCCAGCTCGCTGAGGTGGTAGTCCTGCTGGCTGAGCGAGAGGAAGATGAGCTTGAGGAGTTCCAGGGCCTTCATCAGCACGCTGGTGTTGGTGTCGAAGAAGCGCAGTGTGAACCACTTGAGGACCAGGTCCAGGCAGGGCACCATGGAGGCCATCTCTGCTTCCAAATGCTTCAAAAATAAAAGTGCACCCAACATACACCGTATGGAAGAAAGTAGGTCAGATAAATTCATGGTCAAAGATGCTGGAGTATTAACAACAAATTACAGGATGTCCAAAAAACATATCGTCAATGACAAGTTAAACTGTACTTGAGAGTTAATTAAATTAAGTAAGTAAAGCAGAACCTAGCTATAGAAATGCAAATATGTTGTACTTTTCTAGTTTTTTTTTCTCGGCTGCATATCACTCAAAGCAAGCCAATTGAAAACGTTAATTTGGTTTATAAAAAAGGTAAAAAGCACATTCCTAGAAGTGTCTAAACAGTTATCCAGCAACGGTAATATATATTAGATCAAGTAGTGTAATAATATCAGACAGAAGACTGCACTTGGGAAGGAGTGCGAGTCAGATGGCCCCTGTGCACATGGTGTGTCCCCAGCAAGGGTCGGCTGGGGAGCGGCCGCCACTGCAGCCTGCACCCCAACATAGCAGTGCAACTCATCACTCTCACGCCCCTTCCCTCCAAAACCAAAAAGGGCTCATTTGCGTACGGTGGGTGGGAGGGTTCTCACCTCAATCATGGCGTTGATTGCCTTGACGTGGTGCTGGAAGTCGGTGTGGAAGAGCTCGTCCTGCAGCCACTTTGCCACGTATGGGGCCATCTGGCTCCGGAGCTGTTCCACATACTCGTCCCGGGGGGCTGGGAAGTTCCACTTCAGCACCTGACAGCCACATTGGGTGCCGGGATGTCACGGCGAAACCGTTAGCATGCACACACACACACACACTTTCAAGTCTACCAGAAATCCAACAACGGCAGACCTGGAAACAGACTGGTGGGATTTAAACTGTACTGCTAAATAAATCGTAATAAAATGAAAACACACAATACACGGAAGGTGTTCACCAAAAGGTAGAACACAACACAAACACACATCCTGGCACACACACACACACACACCTTAAAGCTTTTCTCATCTTTGACCCGCTGCTCCTTCCTATTGGGGACCAGGATGAAGAGGGGCCCTGAGCGGTCCTCCTCCTCTTTGACCTTTGCAGGGGTCTTCTTCCCCACTGTGGCACTCTACAAAAGAAGAGGACACAAGAGACTGTTGAGATGAGCAAATTCAAAAGCAGGGAAAAAAGGCGAGACAGTCCGTAGTTCGACAGTTGACATGAATTGTCACTTTGCTGATAGAGGGAATCTTTTTTTTTTTTTTTTTTTATAAACGCCATGCAAACATTTGAACACAACCTCCACGGTTTATAAAAATGCACACCAGCGGTGAGTGAAGCCCTAGCACCCCCATGTGTCCTTAAAGGAAATGAATAATAAAGTGGTCACACCAGTTCCTCCCCAGAATAGGTTGTGATGTGGCCAGGCTTAAGGTACCCGTCTCGTTTTTTTTGCTAGGGAGCAGCTGGAAGTTTTGCTGCCAGTTGACTCTTTCTCCAAGCTGGAGTTGAAGCTGCTGCCGCTGGAGTTCAGCTCCTGAGACCTCCGCTGACCAAAACAACAGCAAGCTCTACAGTGAGCAACGCCCTGGGACTACTACTGCTGCTTCCCCCCCACCCACCCACTCACACCAAATGACCTTCCCTTAAAAAAAGAAAATACAAAAATAGTTGTATTACTAGAACTTTGCTGACAGACAAACTCACTTTTCCTCCTTTGGGTGCGGAGGCTGTTTTTGTGTTCTTAGCGTCGACTTTGTCCTCGATGATTTCAGAATTTGAACAGGCGGTGGAAGCCACTTCAGTGGAGGCTGGCAGCATAGAAAGTGCAAAAACAGTGTCAAATCTCTGAGCTGGCGGCAGAGACAAATCACTTTGGGTTTGGGCGGAATTTGGCACATCCCGTCGCTTTGTTGGCAAAACGGAACCGCAAAAGTAACACACCTGCGGCTGGCTTCGCGGCAGGAGCACTGACAGCTGCTTTGGCCGTCGCCGCCGGCTTGGCCGGCATGGCGGCCCTGGCTTTATCAAGCAGGGCCACCACCTGGTCCTTGGATGCAGGCTAAACGGAGACAGAGCAGTCAGACGAGGCAACGAAATAAAATAAAAAACTCAAAATCAACTAAAAATGAACAACGAAAACCTGCAAACTAGGTTATTAATTGGCACAGTCGAGTTGTATATTGTAATTTCTCTAAATCACATTTTGGGTCAATTACATTTGAAAACACAGGGTAGATTAATCCCTGCATCTTTGAATAAGTGGTTGATAACAGGATGGCTGTTTTCCCCCCTCCCGTCCCCTCCTACCTTGAGTTTCCCCGCGGCCTTGTTCATCTTGTCGAAGCCCAGGTGAGTCATGAAGATGGGCAGGGCGTCCTGGGCCTTCTTGCGTACTTCTCCGTTGCGGTCCTCCAGACACGAGTACAGCGGGGCCAGGCACAGCATCAGGTCAGAGGGCCCTCCGCGCAGCGTGGCCAGACGCTCCGTCAGCCAGCCTAGCAACTGGATGGAAGAGGGGGCGGGGATATAAAAAATATAGATATAGAAAAGTACTCAAGGTGGCAAGTTATAATATTAAATTCAACATAATCGCCAACAAAGAATCTCTAGTGACAAGAGTTAAAAATAAATACTACATTACAGGTTGGGGCATTTAGTAAGATACATTTACTTATTCCACAGTTGTCAAATATAGTAACTCATACACGTTTGCCCTGTCAATGAGAAGTTTTCCATGCAATTCTCTCTCTATATAGATCTATATATCTCTATAAAGAAATTGCGCGGTGAAGGTGAAAAGTGAGAAATTCACAAGTGTCAGGAGATACACTTAAATAGAGTTATAAGATAACTTTTTAGGACCAACGTAGAAAAAACAAAAACAAACTAAAGGGTGCACAGCCTCACCTCCTGCTTGAGGAAGTGGTTCTCCTTCTTCAGCTCCTCCGAGAGCTCCTCCCCCTCCAGCCACTCCTTCATTCCCGTCTGCTCCGCCCAGGCGCTGAGGGTGGCCAGCGCAGCGGCACGGACCATGTTCTGGAGAACGGCGCACGAAAAAAAAAGGTCAGATACGAGTGGCACCATGAGACACTCTGGCTACAAATGCCCTCCCTAGGTCGGTGCTGTTGTTGGTGTTGTCAAAAGCAGCGGTGTGTATTGATCGTTGGCTGTACCTTGCCGTCTCCCAGGACTGTGATGACCGGTAAGCCCAGGGCCTTGACGTGCTGCTTCAGGCCCGGGCCCATGGCCGTGGCCAACTGCTGCATGATGGTCAGCGTCTGTTGGACCTGATCGAGTAATACAAATTAGTATATGAATATGAGCAAGTAACAGCACGACCAAGCAATTCCAGCACAATACGTGATCTGCACAATACGTACCAGGATCTTGTTAGAGTCGCCCAGGCGGGCCTTGAGCGCCAGGGGCAGGTCTCCAAGCGCAGGCTGTATGAACTTGGCCTCCGATATGATGGCCGCTACTTCATCCAGACCCTCCTTCCGGATCTTCCAGTTTTTGTCCTCGATCTTGGCCGTCAGGTCCCCAGTGATTTTATCACTGCATGAACACCACAGAGACCCCCAAAAAGGTTCAAACAACCACCACCAATTACATCAAAAAAAAAACCTAATGGTTTCCTGATAGGGCAAACAGACAACATGAGCGGGGATGTCGATAGGTCACCTGATGTCTGTGCGGGGAAGCAAATCCATGACGTCAGACGCAGCCTCTTCGTCCTCCTGCTGCTCTGCTGCCTGCTCCTCGTTCTCCTTCCTGCTGGAGCCTCTGGAGGGAGCGGGCGCGCTCTGACCTTGCATCTGAGAGGGAGTGGGCGGGCATGCATAAAAATTAATTTCAAACAGTATCCCCGGTTCTCTCACAACCCCTCACTCGCTCTCCTTTTGTTTTTTTAAGCTATTTCCATCTATTGCAACACCTACCTTCTGGAACTCTGTGTCTATCTGAGAGAGCAAGGCGGCCTTCTCGTCCTCAAAGAACATGCGCAGCGGAGCTCCCATGTACAGGAACATCACACCCAGCAGGCAGATGGCTGCCGTCCGTACAGCCTGTGTTGGGGGAATACCACAGGTCAACGGCATGTTTGACAGGTGAATTAGATTGATTCAGACCACTTAATACCATTATGAGACAACTCACAGGATTTGTGGCTCCCAAAGCCGTCTTGACATTGTTGATGAACGCCTTAACGTTCACTCTAAAGAGACAAGAGAGGATTTGTATGAAATCACAAATGAGCAATAGAAACACAAGAACAAGCGATACCATCACAATGGTAAAGGAAGACTGCAACATTTACCCTTTAAATCCAAACTCTTTTATAGCATTGGTCAGCCAGTTTAGACTTTCTGCTTGATTCTTGGGATTCTTCTGGGCAAAGGCTATAGAAACGACCTACAAAAAAAGTCAGGAATGAGAGTAGCGTTAAAATAGGGAACATGAACCTCCGTAATGGACCATCATGGTCGATTTGAGCAAGTTGCTGTGTAATGCTACCTGCTCAGCAGTCCAGGGTAGGGAGCAAGCCTCGCCGATTGCGGTGAGGGCGTCCTTGGCCTTCCCTCCGCACTTGACATCTGACACCTTGTCCACCAGAGCCTCCAGGACCACGGAGGCCGACGTCTTGGAGAAACGCCCCCTCTGGGCCACCACCGCAACAACCTGCAGCTTCAACTGCATCACCTGGGAGGGGAGAAGAAAAAAGGTTTAAGGTGCTTGTTAAATTATCCATTCCATTTGAAACCCCGCTTTAAAAATGTATTGCATCACGGAGCCATGTGCATACGTCTTGACTAAAGATGAATGTCAAGCAATTGTAATGGCTTCAAATTAAAAACAAAATCTGAAGAATGATTGGAAGAAGAAATTGGCATGTTAACATTTCTCATTTTTGATTATTTGAACAGAACGGATGTGGGCGAATGAGTTGAATATTCATGGTGTGGGCATCAGTATTAGGAAACAGTTCTGCTAGTTACAGAGGCAACTTTTCAGGCTTTCGCAGGGATGTTTTTATTTCTTAGACAGAATCCCTTCTTAGTGGAGCTACTGCCATTTCCCAGGAAGAAAAAAAGAACCTGGGTACAAGTTTTCTTACCTGAAAGTTGGTCTCTTTCCAGCCTGGTTTCTTGGCCAGCATTCGGACCAAAGCCTGGCAGGGCATCTCGTCACTATCCATACACTCCACGGCCTAGAGGGCAAGTAGGTCACGGTCAAGTTATAAATGTTTAGTTTTACTGATCGACCGATATATTGGCCGGCCGATAATATTGGCCGATATTTGTGTTTTTTACGTGTATCGGCAGATGCGCGGCTGCTGCGTTCGCCGATAGTTTTTTCTCGGCATTATTTACAGACAGGCGTCCACAGGCAGCGCCTATCTCACCCGTTCTTACTATTTGTTAAATATTGTTTTTTAAGTTCAATAAATGATCTTTTTTTTTTTTAATTGAGACTCGTAACATTTGTCATCATCATTGTGTCATTTTTATGATGTAAATTGAGGGAGCAAAAGTAGTTCTGCTCCAAATATCGGCTCAAGAAAACAGCAGTCCATATCGGTCATCGGCTAAGGCTGATGAAAAATAAAAATCGGTATCGGCCCTAAAAAATCCCTATCGGTCGATCCCTACTTAGTTTTCCCATTGATGACCCAAGCTTTTTGAGACAAAGCAAGCACAATCGGGCCAAACACAATTTCCAGATTCCATGGATACCAGTGCCGTACTATGAGAACGAGATCAGAAGTCATGATGTGGGCATGGCTAGAGCATTTTTGCTTTCCGTTGCATACCCTAGATATTTATGTTGTAAATGCAAACCTTAAGATGCTGTTTTGAACAATACAAAACGGTAAGATGTATTTCATTTCCCGTGACACAAGCATGTACTGACCCATCTCTTACAAAGCAACACTGAACCCAATTATAATATGATGAAAGTGGTGCCACTTTTACATTCCACACACAAAACCTTTTCTGACAAACAACTGACCTTGAGGAACTCTTCCATGCTGGCCAGCCTTTCCTTCCAGTTGCCACTGTCCAGCTGCTGCATGCAGACGGCCGGGAGAACAGCTGCAGCCCTCTCCTCACACACCTCCACCTGGTGGAAAAACACAGAAGAGTCACAACCAAAGCCATCTCATCTGAACCCATTTGACCGGTATTGTAGGTTCCCCCACTCACAGAGAGCTCCGTCTCAACTGCTTTGGTCTCTGCTGCCTTCTTGTTTTTCCCTCCGTCTGGCCGTTGTCCACTGGCTGTAGGCTTGGCTTTCTTAGAAAGCCCAGCTGCCTATGAAGAGCAATTCATAAAAAAGAAGAAAAAAAAAAAAGAATGTTAGTCACTAACATTTTGTTTGCAAAAAAAGGTGAAAAAAAAACACGATAGTTGTATGGCAGTAGAGCTGGGACGACTCGTCAACATAGTCGACGTCATAAATTGGTCGACATGAATAATTTGCGTTGACGTCTTTTTTTTTTGTAAGGGCAAGCCTGACGCAGGATCATGTTAACATTCCTCCACTCCAACCGTCAAACTATATCTTGAATTCAACACAGACACAGAGATGGAGGAAGGAGTAGAAAAGTATTTTTATTTTTGGTATATTCCTCCTGGGTGACTTCTTATTATTTATTTTGTTAGACGCTACATCTGGCATCAGAATGCATTATTTTGCAGTTTGCACAATTTAATTGCCATGTTTGCACAGTAATTGCACAGAAAAGTGCCATGTTAAAGAAATGTTTAATAAATATTGATATGTTAACAAGAAATGTTTTGATATCCATATTGTATGAAAAGTTACATTGATCAAGTAATGTGAAATAATCGGTAACTGAAAAAAGAATCTGTAGATTAATCGTAAAATTAATCGTTAGATTAGTCGACTAATCGAAAAAATAATCGCTAGATTAATCGTTTGAAAAATAATCGTTTGGGACAGCTCTACTACGGGTTGTTATTTACACTACTCTTGTTACCCCCGACATGTCCCAGCCTCTGTTGGAGTGTGAACGCTGCCAGAACTGCTACCATGACTCCTGCCTGGGCTCCAACTACCCCAAACACAACAAGAAGAGGAAGGCCTGGGTGAGTTCAGGCTGAGCCTCTTTCCTAGAAGCTGCTGTCTTTGTTCCGTAGCGATGGGTTACCGCTACGTCACGTTGACACCAGCGCTCAGAGGCGGCTCTGCAGTCCAAATAAAAAACTAGTGGACGTGCCCTGCGCAACATTATACTCAAGACCAGCGCAATTATTCTATTTCGACAGTGACAAGCGACGAAGTGTCTGCACTGTAAGTTGTTCCCCTATTGCAGGCCTGACCAACCCGCGGCTCTTTGCCTAGTTTCATGCGGCTCTTACGTTCATATCAAATTTTGTGTTTATAATATTTTTTATTTTTTTTAATTACTATTATTTATTTTTTTATGTGTATGTGTTATGCTTGTTCGCAAACGTTTAAATTTTACGTTTAATTAACAACTAATTAATTACCTTAAAATTCCCGCTCAGCTTGGAGGCAGGTTATCCCTCCCTCCCGTGAGTAAACAATTTGTGTCAAGTTCGCTCCGAAAATGGCAGGGAAAAAATGCACAACAAAACGAAAATATGAAGATGAACACAGGACGTTTTTAACAGAGTGGGAGAGTTTATATTTTTTTGTTGAACGTAATGGCAAGCCATTCTGCCTTATATGTCAGGCGTCATTAGCGCATTTCAAGGCTTCAAATCTTCAGCGCCACTTCAGCTCACTCCATGCTAACATCGACCAGGAATTTCAAAAAGGGACTGAACTTCGCAAGCACAAGTTAATCACTTTGAAAAGTCAGTCAGGTTCTTGAGGATTGTTCAAGACAAGGAATGCCAGAAGTCCCACTAAGCAACATGGAAGAAGAACGCTATTGTAAATTGTTATATTTTTGTTTGTGGACTTGGTTGAACTGAGAGTTTGTGTGTGAGGCAGTGCAGAAAATGTTCATTGTTGTAAATGACTGGCCTGTGGTCTTAGTACTGTCGGAGTCCATTTCTGTCATTATCATGTTGGTTGTGTGACATTTACAGTAAATCTGGCTGAGCAGAGGTCTGTGTGTGTGTGTGTGTGTGTGTGTGTGTGTGTGTGTGTGTGTGTGTGTGTGTGTGTGTGTGTGTGTGTGTGTGTGTG
>OMKX01009435.1:1638-14970 GCA_900302425.1 Brosme brosme
AACACATGTGTGTTCATGTGCACACACACACATTATCAATCTCATGCACACAAGTAATAATGTACACACACACACACACATACACACCTACGCACACACACACACAATCACACACACCAACACACACACACACACACACACACACACATTCATTCATAACAAATCATTCATAACAAATCATAATCAATAACAAATGCAGTTTTCCACCAACTCATTCAATTCATACTTATTATTTCATCAAGCCAAGAATTGTCAAACAGATAAATTAAGAATTGACCTGGCCACCAGCTCTTCATTTCATCAAAAGTAATGTGGATTCTTTACATGAGCTATGTCCTGGACTAAAAACTCTTTCAGCACATGGCATTCCCAGGCGGTCACCCATCCCAGTTCTAACCACACCCGACCCCAAGCTTCCTGTCACCCTAACGGTGTGTGTGGATGTGTTTGTCAGGCTATCAAACAGATGTATGTGTTGGTGCTGGGGCTGGACGTGCTTGGCAACCCCTTTGGTCTGATCAGAGGACTGTCTGAGGGTGTAGAGGCTTTCTTCTATGAACCGTACCAGGTAAGACGCGCGGAGCGACACAATAGCAGCTGAGTTGAAGAATGCATTTGTTTTTCATGGTGGCTTATAAACTGTGTTGTTTTGTATATGTTTTCTAAGTGGAGAATAATCAAATGGATCATGAAATGTAGCATTTAAGCACAGTGTTTGTAATTGCGTGTTTCATTACGTTATTTAGTGATATGAAGATAGTCAACAGTGCGTTTACATTACACAGCTTATAGGTCAAGGCTTAACTTCTTTCTTTACATGACAAATACATGACAAATACATGACAAAGTACATCGAATGTTGATCAACTTATCCAGATGTCATGCTCCGGGAATAACATAACATGTTTAACAATTTGACTGATTTCCTTAACCAGATTAAGATTGGTCTATTAGTGTGCATGTAAGCACCTTACTGTGTATGACTTTGTTCTGTCTATTCGGCCTTAACCGACCTAAGCTGTGCATGTAAATCTACTGTAAGCTTTGTACATTTCAATGTAACTGTTCCTGTCGGGGTGTTGGGGTCTCCTAGGGTGCCATCCAGGGGCCAGAGGAGTTTGTTGAAGGCATGGCTCTGGGGGCGAAGGCTCTGTTCGGGGGAGCTGTCGGTAAGCACAACGCTCTGGCTCCGTTTAAGGTTGCCCAGGGGATGACCAGAGTTAAATATCACACTAGCAATATTCTATTGCTTCATTTATGTATATGGATGCAGCATTTGTCATACAGTTACATACTTATATACTATTTCTATCTCAATTTTGTCTTAATTTATCATAACTTTTGTGATCCTTTTGTTGTGGGGAGGGGGGGCGGGGGGTGGATGCGCTTTGCGCGACTGTTCTGTCTGTGTGTGTGCGCTGTTTGTGCATGCTGTGTTGTGCCTGTCTCTGTAAAGAAAAAACAAAAAACCCAATAAATATGTTTGAAAAAATATATATATATATATCACACTAGCACTCATTAACATACCTGGATATCTTGTACGATGTTTTTGAGCTGTGTTTATACCGCGACATAACTGGATAATTGAATTGCATTCATTAATAATTGGGCACATTTACATTTTGATTCCAAGAACAATTTGGGTTCATATATCTATGAAAGTAATAAACTATAAAACGCTATAAAACGCCTTTTAAAAAAATCGTCTATTTTTTTCTCAGGCGGTATCGCGGGGGCGGCCTCTAGGATAACGGGCGCCATGGCGAAGGGGGTGGCGGCCATTACCATGGACGAGGAGTACCAGCAGAAGAGGAGGGAAACCATGAACAAACAGCCCAGCGGCCTGAAGGAAGGGCTGGCCCGGGGGGGCAAGGGACTGGTGTCTGTAAGTATGGCGAGCCGTTTGAACATTCATTCCTCAAGGCTCACTGGCAACTCTTCTAAAGTTACTAGTAGCTTATTATTTATTGACTAGTCACTATTCAAATAGTGACGAGTATCTATTTCAGTTTTACTAGTCACTTTGCGTTAGATACTAGTACTTTAGTAACTAGTAACTAAAGATTAAGTGCAAGTATCTATTGAATAGTTACTAGTTAAACTGAAATAGATACTAGTCACATTTGGAATAGTTACTAGTAATTATTTCAGTTTTACTAGTAACTATTAATTAGACACTAGTTCCTATTATTCCAATTTTTACCAGTAACTATTCCAATATTTACTTGTAACATAAGTAAGAATGTTAATTAAACTATCAGGTCATTTTGACTAGTGATTTACGAGTAAGAAAACAAATACTACTAGTAACTATTGTAAAAGTTACTAGTAACTAAAGAATAAGTACTAGTATCTAATAAAAAGTTACTAGTAAAACTAAAATAGATACTAGTCACTATTGGAATAGTGACTACCTTTATGACAAAAATTGCACTTTTGAAAAACTAATGAGAGGTGAAACCAGTTGTAAACAATACCAACGATTTGTGTGATCGTACATCTCGCTGTCTGCTGCGGGCGGGATGTTATTGGATTAGAAATGTGATCTCTTCCTCTTCCTCCTAGGGATTTGTCAGCGGCATCACAGGGATTGTTACCAAGCCCATAAAAGGTATGTGGTCCTGACTCCGGAAAATGTAGTAAAACCTCAAACCACCGAGGGGTGTTGGGTTTGAGTTCTGCTGCCTTAACAGTGTAGTGTTGCCGTCTCTCTGCCAGGTAAATGTATGTTTGTGTCAAGAACCTGATAGGATTCCTGTCCGTCCTGTCCTCATCAGCCATCTCTCAGCTCTCTGCTCCCAGAGGACATTGAAAGTAGTCCATTCAAGTTTTTTTGGGGGCATATGGAACCATGGCCCCTGACGCTAGACCACCCTTGTGAGATTGCTGCCATCCTGAGTTAAAAAAGTAGCCCTGTCTTTCTAGGATTTGCCTCGCGTATCACAGATGGGTTTTTAGAATGTCGTTGCATTTTCTTCTGTGTTTCATGTTATATTTGAATGGCTTTTCTTCCCCGTGCCTTACTAGGACTTGACGTGTCACAAATGTGCCTTAGTGTTCCGTGTGTAAAATATCAGCTTTCTGTCCAGTGTGACGTGTGTGTTTTCTTCAGTTCATACTGTATGTGGTGGTTGTCTGTCCGCTAGGGGCCCAGAAGGAGGGTGCAGCAGGCTTCTTCAAGGGCGTGGGGAAGGGTCTGGTGGGCGCGGTCGCCAGGCCGACCGGGGGCTTCATCGACATGGTCAGCAGCACCTTCCAAGGGATCAAGAGGTGTGTGTGTGTGTGTGTGTTCGTGTGTGTGTGTGTGTGTGTGTGTATCCGCCCACACCCCATTTCAGTGCATGCCTTCTCTTATGCTCATGCTTGGACCACTTTACCACTTGGACCACTGGTGATGACCAAAGTTTGGTCCGCTTGAAAACGGGGGTCTCGGTTCGTCCCAAGCGAACTCTAGTTCATTTTCGCTTTAGGATGGAGCGTGATCCAACCCAAACACAGGAAGCAAACAAAAAGCAATGTACATTTTGTAAACATTCAACCCAAACTCATTTTAAACTTTTTCTAGATTTAAATGAGTCGTGGTCAGACGTGGTGCAATCAGTAGGTGATACAACTCATCAACATATGGCCTGATGACTATATGAAGCAATTTCTTGTAGTCACTCACAAAAACACTGACGTATTTCAATTTTCACACCAAAGCAAAATTAAAAAACCCAAGACCACAAAAAGTTGCTCCTTTACTATTGTCCGTAACGTGGAAGCATCGAGAGTTTCCCTCTGATTTTATGTCTATTTTACCTGCTCGACCACAAGGCGTTTGTTAACAGTGTTCAGTTCGTCTAGCAGAGTCCAGTGTGAACGCTCACGAACCAAAAGACAATGAATCAACAAAGTATCAACTTACACCCTTCTTTTACCCATTGAATGTCGTTTTTCCTGGTATATAAAAACCTGTATGGCTATACGGGTTGTGTACTTTTTAATGGGTATGTACTATGCAGCCCTAACTGTAATGTGTGTGCTCGTGTGTTTGTGTGTGCTCTGTCAATCAGGGCGGCCGAGACCTCCCAGGATATCGAGTCGCTACGCCCCCCTCGCTTCATCCACGAAGACGGTGTCATACGCCCATATAAGGAGAGGGAGGGGCTAGGCAGTCAGATGCTGCATGTACGTCCACTCATCCAGCCCATTTTACTGATTACACACTAACACACCTGTGTGAAAGAAATGTGTACATGAATGTTTGGCTTGGATGATAGTGTCAATATAATTCGTCTTTATTTTTTGTTGTCCTACATTGGTATCTTTAAAAACAAAGTAAAAGTAATCTTGCATTGTCACAAAACGTTTTTGTCATCTAAATGAAAACGCTTCATGTGGATGATTGCAAGTTCAGAGGTGGTACTTTTGGGCTATCAGGCACTTTTGGTGTGTGTGCTTGTGTGCGTGAGTGTGAGAAGCTGAACCTTTTCGTCCTCTCTGACATCCTCCATGCCCCTATCGTGCCACCGCATCATTTCTTTCTTCTCCTCATCACTCCATAAACACGTTATTGTTTATTGTGTCTAAAAATGAGGGAACAGCTCCTGGGCTCTTTTGGAAACGGGACGTTCCATTTCATTGCATTGATTCAGCAGTCTGTGAGTCAGAGCAGTGCCTCCGTGATTCATTGACCTGCGGGAAATCAACACTGTAAAGATGGAGAGCTGGTCGCACAACCACAGATTTGCACACACATAACTAGCTGTCAAAGTCATTTGGGGGATGACCATGTTTTGGTCTCTCCCTAAAAATATATTCTATATTCTTGTTTAATCCATATGTTTTTTTGTGGTCTAGCGGTAGTGTAGTCATTCACATGACCACACTGTTTACTGTGAAACCAGCCACACACTACCCTGTCACTACGTAACCAAATGCAATGTGTGCGATTCAAGATGTGAGTCATACTAGATATTTGTCTTGTTGATAAAGGTAGCTTGCTCGCTCTTCAGTCTGCCCTATTGTGTTGTCAAGTTGACATGAATGTAAATTCATTCTCGTCCTGTTTGTTTAGCTGTTGTTAGGATTTTGCGTAGCGTAGTGAGGATAGTTTTGTTGTTGATGTGATGAGCTTTTCACTTTGTTGTTTTGTTGCTGGAGCATGTTGGGATGTTTTGGCCGTACTTATTTTGATCTGCTCAAAACAGATTACCAAAAACGAAATACCAAAGATATTGGTGAGGGTGTATGGCTCCCAGCTGGAAGGTTCTGGGTTCAAACCCCAATGTTCACTTTCTACCTGTAGTAGGTAAGGCATCCTTGCATGATGCCTTACCCCTAACTGCTTATTAATGACACATCGTTGACTGGTATACACAGTAGACTGGTACACACAGTAGACTGGTACACATTATAAACTGGTACACACAGTAGACTGGTACACACTGTAGACTGGTACACACAGTAGACTGGTACACACTGTAGACTGGTACACACAGTAGACTGGTACACACAGTAGACTGGTACACACAGTAGACTGGTACACACAGTAGACTGGTACACACTGTAGACTGGTACACACAGTAGACTGGTACACACAGTAGACTGGTACACACAGTAGACTGGTACACACTGTAGAGTAGCTAGCCACACAGTGACTGTGAATCTCTCTTCCCCTGACATTGGCTCTGTCTCTTTCATGTCCACAGTGGAGATTGGCCTTCGCTCAGTGGAGTAGGACTGGAGAGGATGAGGATGAGCTCGATTGAGGAAGGCAGCTAGAAGTGTTAGCATGTCGCGTATGGTTTTTGTCATCGTGATGTGTTTGTGGAGTTAGCTGGGTGTATAGGTGTCTGAAGCTTTGTTGGTGTTCGCTAGTTTGCTACATTAGGACATGTTGGTAGACCTAGAAAATGATGATGATGATGATCCATTTGTACACTTTTTGTTTGCTTTCAGTGCATGTTTTAAGTTCATTTACTTGTTACGTTTGTGAGGCGTGTGGTTTTGCGTGTCATTCATTTGTTTGTGTCGACATCTCCTTACTTTCCTTTTACCTTTATCCACGTTTTCTCCATATTATTTGTATTAAGAAAACTCCCAAATGAAGAGGTATCCCTTCACAGTGTCGTATACATGGCATGTCCGTATGTCATGCTCTGTTAACTGCTGTCGCCCCTTTCCATCGGGTAACTCTGTTGACCGAGGTGCTGCCATTCTCATTAAACATGTGCATATCGTCATGACAACCCCCTTGCCTTTTTGTTCCATTTTCATTCGTTCAATCATCTTCCCCTTCCTTTCATTTAACACGTCTCGAGTCATTCTTTAATGGTATGTGTTAAGTTCATCTTTATTCATTTCTTCATTTATGCAAAAGACGCACAATGTTACACCTTCTACTCTTGATTCATTCTTTTATTTTTAGGACTGTGACTGTGAGTGAATTGTTTTCCCCTTTTCTCACCTCTTACAGAAAATCGAAAACGGCCGTTTCTCCAAGTACAGATACTTTGCTCACGCCAAGGTCAATGAGTCTGACTTCCTCATGATCACCAAAAGGTTAGCTCATTAATGTTGAGTTCTGGAAGGAGGCAATTGGAAGAGCTGTAATACGTTATCTTTTTTTTCCGTTTTGTATTAATTTAAATGATGTAGGAATTGATCCGGCTGTTTATGAGACAAACATTACAGATTCTTGGCTGGATTCATTTCCGGTTTTAAATATTTGAATCTCAGATGTGGGTTGGACTACTTGTGTTTCCCCTATGAAACCTGATGAAACAATGAGGCATACTAAATTGGTGTTTCCCTAGAAGATAAAAAATGAAATCCTAAATGCCAAAATCGTACTAGTTACTAGTTGCAAAAAGTACTTAGTTACCATAGTTTGTAAGTACTATTTTCCCATTTCACTGATAGTCTATGCTAGTTTGCGTAAATTCCCTGCTAAATATAACCAATCCTGCTTTCTTTTTCAGGGGCATTTTCTTTGTAACCAAAGGTACGTTTGGTCAGCTCACCTGTGAGTGGCAGTATCTATTCAACGAGTTCACCAAGGACCCCTTGATCGTAGAGGACCGACGACTTCGCATCGAAGCTAAGGTAAGCTCAATCAAACGCCTCTTATTGGTTCTCTTTCAAAGGGAAACTGAAGCCGCATTAGTGTTGTTGTTTTTTTCCTAACAGTTGTTTACATGTACATAGAAAGTCCAAAACTCATGTTGAATGTTGTCTTTAATTCTGGTGCTGTTGTGTTGTGGTGTGGCGTGTTGTGTTGCAGGAAAGGGTCAAGTCAGTGTTCCACGCTAAAGAGTTCGGGAAGATCATCAACTTCCGAACTCCAGAGATTGCCACGGTAACTCTACACCACCCATACACATAGTAGATGGATGGGAAGTGTTGCAGGGAGTTATTCCAGTCAGCAGTAATGCAGAGTTTGGGAAATGAAATCAGGACCTGTGAAATATATGTACTTCCTTGGTTTAATGTTCTGCACATTTGCTTGCAGTGGGTTCTTACCAAGTTGGAGGACGCAATGGAAGGTTTACCCAAATACTGACTGATCCACACCAGCCCGACATCCAGCCACGCAGGAAGGAAATAAATCATCATTAAGTGAAACACACACACACACACACCCACACACTATATATTTCTATATCTGTGTGTGTCAGTGCCTTTGTTCCTTGCAGCATGCTACAATTTACTTAAATCAGTAACTTGCGGTATGAACCGGTCGATAACACTGTTGAGAATGAGTCTGTGTATAGATGCATGATACAGCAGTCCTAATTAATAATAAGTGTCTATTATACAAAAAAAATCTAAAACAAATAAGTGTTGTCTTTGTTATCATTATTTGCTTCTGCTACACTTAAACAGTGTGTTTACCATTAAGACAGATACCATATGCTGGTTCAAATAACACATTTATTTGATTATATATTGGAAAAGATAGAATGTTGGAAGAAGTTAGAATGGAATGCCGAAACAAAATCTTTAACAATTGATGAATGGATGTTTGGATAATAGCACTTGAACACAGGCTTGCAATTTAGGTTTAACGCTGTATGTTTATAGATCTTGCACACATTATCTTAAGGGGAACATGTCCTACTAATTCAAAAAGAAAGCACCAATTGCCAAACATCGCTGCGCTGTGTGACTTACAGATGCATGTTATTTTTTTATATATTTTATGAACCGTGTATATTTATCAAGGATAATACAGTATGTGTACAAAACCAACAGAATTGCATATTCAAATTTTGTGATTTTTATGTTTTATACCACAATTATACAAGGCGTTAAAGAGAACTTGTTACAGAATATTCAGAATAACTAATGCAATTATCTTCCTTGGCTGCTATATGCACTGGCTTGTTTTAATAGTTTGGTTCGGTCTTTTGGTGTAAGTGTCACTAAATCAAGTCTAAATATGTCTTTATTGTCATTTAACTTTAAGGGAAACATGCATAACTGTAGAATATATGATTGAATGAAGATTTTTGTCATTTGAAAATAATAAATGGGTTTAAAGTAAATACTCTGCCATCTTTCTTTGGTTGTAAATGCATGTTTGTTTATCTGTTTACACCTTTTGAAAAAAAAAAACACAGACTGCAGTGTTTCATTACAACTATGTTTATTAAAAACTATCATGACTATAATCAAGTTATTTTTAAGAGAAACAACAGGAAAGTGTACAAACCCTCCCAAATAAAAATAAATATCCTTAAGAGGCGTAAGAGTAGTCGTAGCTAAACTTGGAAGTGTCTAAGAAGGACAGAATAAAATGGATGTGTGTTTTGAATAAATAAGGCACTTGGAGGAAAACGGAGTAACTCGTGATGGCGCAAAGTATTTCAGAGTTTCACATTTTTATAAATTATACATTATTTGTATATATAAATTTAACATGGTTTATGCATATTATAAAATACCGCGCAGTGCATTCAGTTACTTCAAAACCATCTTCACTATTGGCTTGAACCTTACTACGGTAGAACTTCATTTTTATTATTTTAACTTAAATAGATATTTAGTCCACACAGACTGACGATTAATAAGTTAATTATTCCATACAGAAGATCTCTACAAGGATTATCCATATTTCGTTAAAATATTTCAAAAAATAAAATAATGCATTACTTCTATCCAAAAAATGCAGTCTTGACAGTATCAACAAGAGTTATTGTGAAGAGATTGCATATTATAACGAAAAGACTATTCCTCCGACAACAACAATTTGAGTGTGATTATTTTACTTGTCATCTCCTGTCATTTCTGTCTGGCCCCAACCTAGCCTCCTCTAAGTCATCCTCACACCAAGTTGAACTCCTTCAGGTTGTGTCTCAGGATGGTGTCTTTGACCACCACAAACACAAAGCGGATGTTCTCTGTGTCGGTGGCGCAGGTGAAGTGAGAGTACACCGTCTTCTCCTTGTCTGGGTTCTCGTCCATGTACATCTTCAGGATGAACTCCTGTGCCGCCTTCAGGTCTTGCTGAGGTCCTGCAGTTCAGGAAAGGTTATTATATTCTCAATATTTCCATTATTTCTCTATCTGTATGGGCGAGATACTTCAAATTAAAGGTCCCCTATTTAAAAATCCCGTCCACCCAGATCTTCGTGGATACGTCCACGTGTGGCATCACTATAGGGTAGAGTTCTACAAATCTTCTAGATTTCTACAAATCTACCGGCAAATCAACATTGCGTAAAATCGGCCCCCTTTAAAATACGAATGTGACCAACATTGCATTCAGTGAAGCAAACGCATCAACCAGGATCTAACATTGTCTCCCCACATGCTATTAACTAAAGCTCTACTTAGAGGAAGGACTGCCAAGCCAAGATTTCCATAAGAAAGCTCCTGCGTCATTACTTTGCTCCAACACACACGCACCCAAACCTACCTGTGAACTCAGGGAAGTAGTCAGCGACATGAGAGTGCTGGATCTTCTCAGTGAGGATGTCGGTCTTGTTGAGGAAGAGGATGACGGAGGATTTCTGGAACCAGGGGTAGGTGATGATGGTCTTGAACAAGGCCTTGCTCTCCTCCATGCGGTTCTGAGGGGGGCGAGAGAAGAGTTAGAGGCAAAACATCTTGTGTGGTGCTCAACGGGATTTCTCTGCCCCTCACACTGCAAGTTTTGACCGATTGCATCGGATTGTGTGCCATACTGCGAGTTGACAAAATAGTCATGTTTCAGTGTGAAATTTTTAATCGAGTCTGCTCCTATGTTCCTATTTGTCTTTTGGTAGTTACATAACAGAATCACACAGTGTGTGTGGTGCCCTTTTTCTAAGCTAAGTCTCCTTCGCTAAGGCTCTTGGGCCGATGGCAATGAGGAAGCAAAAACATACCTCATTGTCGCACTCTGCTAGGACCTGATCGTACTCGCTAAGTGCCACCAGGAAGATGATCGAGGTGACGTTCTCAAAGCAGTGGATCCACTTCCTCCTCTCTGACCTCTGACCTCCCACGTCCACCATCCTAAAGAGACAAGAGCCATACTCAAACGTGGGCCAAATCCTCACAAATGTTCTTATTAAATATTTTAATTTAAAATAGTGTTGGTTTTTTCAAATAGTTTTCAGTCTCCAAGCCTTTTGTCTATAGGCATGTCTATGGGCGTGTCTAGGCGTATGTTTATGGACGTTTCTCTGAGCATGTCTAAAGGCTTGTCTAGGGGTGTGTATATGGGCATGTCTGGACAAGGAGTATGTCTATGGTTGTGTCTAAGAGTGTCTGTTCATGTCTTAAGAGTTTGTCTATGGGCATATCTAAGAGTATGTCTATGGTCGTGACTTAGAGTAAGTCTACGGTCGTGTCTGGACTAGGAGTGTGTCTATGGGCGTGTCTCACAGCATCTTATGGGCGTGTCTAAAAGTATATCTATGGGCGTGTCTAGGGATGTGTCAAGGGACACTGTATCCCACCTGAAGATGACGTTCTCCATGTCAAAGGGGTATTCTATGATACCAGTTGTGGGCACTCTCACTCTGACGATATCCTGCAGGTCTGGTATATATGAGGTCTCTGAAATGCGATCCAGCTCATCAAGATAACTATAAAACATAAAGATAAAAACAACAAAATGTATGATTCATAGTTCAGAGAGTGCATATATGGTAGCATGCAAAACTTGATATTTTGGTAGCATTGGGAGGCTTTGAAAATAGATGTGCTTCCCTGTCCCAGTTGATTATTACTGGGACAGGGAAGCAAACCTAATCAAATACACAAATCCGTATACTTTCCCCTCATACGTCTTGCTGCCAATTTTGGCATTATCAAAACCACTCAGTGACTGCTCAGTGAATGCTCAGTGCTCACTATTTGGTGGAGTCAGAGAGCTGGTATTCTCTGCGCCGGTCGTAGCACGCCTGCACCCCACCATCCTTCCACAGGCTCTTGATGGCCACTGAGAGAGTCTGGTCGAATTCCTCCACCTTGTCCACCTCCACCTCCAGCACGGGGTCGGCGCAGGCCTGCAGATACACAAACACACAAATGCACAAACACACAAACAACTCTAGCAGTGTTTCACAACCTCTGGGTCCACACTTGGAAGTGGTCCAATATGCATATGAGATTGCCGGTGATTACTGTAGGTATTCAATGCTTAATTTTGATTAAAAGGTTTTGAAGGTCCAGTATATTAAAACGAGTGTGTAATGAATGTGCATTGGTTGGTTGGTAAAGGATTTTCACACCCCAAAATACGGTCACATGCCCAAAAAGTTTGGGAACCGCTGAACTAGGGTAAATAATACGCCCCCCCCCCTCCCCCAACACAAACACATTTGTTCTGTCTATGTATCCCAGGTAAAACAGGATATTTGGTCGGTACAAAACGCAGGAGGGATGGGATTGGATATGTGTGAGTACTTCGGACTTTCAAAGTGGATCATCCCCCAACAGCGTTAATGGTGGGTGTCAGTTACTTGGCTGCAACCAGGAAGTCAAGCATGCAAAATAAGTCATAAACTGGAAATATGAGGAAACGTACAGTATAATAAATGTTGTAATATAAAACATGTGATGCCAAGACCCAGTTGAAAATAGGGTAACACCATGTAGAGCAGCCAAAATGAAGACCACATTTTACTAAGTTATATGTATTCTGTCAAAAGTTCCAAAGTACCAAAATTCACCAATTGAGTGACAAAATGGCAAAGATCTGGTGATCTTTACAATGTGAAGATGATGCTGTGGTATGAATAAACTCGTATGCAAAACCTGCTCAACTAGTCATCATAGATAGCAGGAAACACAGCCCTCTTTGGGAGCGGAGCACGTGACCGACTCCGGCCACCACTGTGGGCCACGCCAGTAACGTAGAGACCCACGGCTCAATGAGGGGATTCGGCCTTCATTTGGCCTTAAAGCCTCTAATGTTGGTTTCTGTTGTACCTGGCTGTCCCCCTCGGTGAAGGCTATGCCGAGCGGCTCCATGGCGCGGACCATGGCCTGCATGGAGGTGAAGATGTTCTGGAAGACCAGTTTTGCATAGCTCCTCTTGTCGTCCTCTGAGAAGCCCCCTCCGTGGATGATCCTCATCTGCTTGATAAAGGTGCTCTTGCCGCTCTCTCCTGTGCCTGAGATAGGGAGGCGTGCCAGGCCAGGAAGTGAGCCATGAATTATAGATGATATAAATGTCTGGATGTCTGCTTTTACTAAAAGTTCCTCTTGGAAGTGCTAGGGATGAATGTTGTTAAAGAAGCAAGGTACCTAACTCTTGTAAATGCTGGGAGGAGAAAACGCGGTAAAAACAACTTAAGGATGCTTTTGGATCCACGGTTGGAAAGGAGTGCGTTCAGGCAGGCCTAAGGTAGTCGCAGAGTGTTTCGAGGTAAAATCAACAACATTCAGGTATTTGGAGGTAAAGGTTGTCCTTTAAAACTGATCAGAGTGTGAGGTTCCATGAATTACTCAGTGGACACATTGGAGTATATACAACGCTTCCACCAGACTTGCAGCTTACTTGAACATTTATTAACCCATTACCCTGTTACTATATTTTCCCATGGTTAGGATAGAATCGAAGACAGAAATGCTCTTTACTCTTTATCACCATCATCCTTAATCAGCCCAACCTTTACCTGTTACTTGACATCTACCCTTACCACCCATCCTGACTGTCTGCGTGTGTGTGTGTGTGTGTGTGTGTGTGTGTGTGTGTGTGTGTGTGTGTGTGTGTGTGTGTGTGTGTGTGCGTGTGCACGGACATAGATGTTATAATACATGCATACACACACAGGTCTGTGCGGGCATCTGTGATTCTGAGATGTTTAAAGTGTGTTCGTGTCCGTGTGTGTGGTTGTGTGTGTGGAC
>OMKX01009461.1:0-11949 GCA_900302425.1 Brosme brosme
CTATCAGAGAGCAGGGGACACACACACACACACACACACACACACACACACACACACACACACACACAGATTAGGAACGCCTGTTTGCCTCCATCCCTTTCCTCTATTTATACCCTAATTACCGTGTAATTATCCAGGATCAAGTTGATCAAGATTCAGACCTGTACTTCTGCAGTTTAAACAGTGGTCTGCATGCAAAGCAATGACTAGAAAGGTCTTAAAACAAGGGTGATGTGGCAGCCCCTGAAAGTAGAACCGCTCTGAGGAGATGTGCCGGTTCAACTATGAGATCGGCAGCACAAATGACTTGTGTTGTTGTCACCAGATCAAATATTAATCTCCAATAAGCTTGGCACACCGTGGAACCCAATCAATATTTCAGCAACATATATTAGGCCCCGTCAACCTGTCTGACGCTCAGGCATTGACCTACACAAAGGAAAGCCTTTATAACCATGGCCTCGGTTAATGGTAGCAAGACTTGAAGTCATGAGTTGAGCTAGCCTGTGGTCTGCACTCAGAACAAATGTTGGAGTTGTCCAACGTGTAACAAGTTTAGCTCAAATTCCACTTCATTCTTCTGTATCCTTAACTGAAAAATTAAAGAAACATGCCTTTGTCCCAAATAAAATACTAATGTAAATAACCTCATGTGTACTGTGACAATATGACTGTAAAAATAACCATGGGTTCTAAACTGAACACGCCCGTGTTTGGCAATGGCTGTGGCCCTTTAGAAATCCAAGAAATACAAAAGCTCTGCTGAATTGAGCAATTCCTGTTGTCATTATTCAATCTTTCAAGTTTGTTTTCTCTCAACCATCCATGCCTTCTTCGTATCAGTCTTGGGGTTTTCAAATCATGGCAACTGCACTTCTAGGATGGGCTATTATCATAATCATCAATATGGTGTTATTAGTAATATCAAGAATGTGTGTGTGTGTGTGTGTGTGTGTGTGTGTGTGTGTGTGTGTGTGTGTGTGTGTGTGTGTGTGTGTGTGTGTGTGTGTGTGTGTGTGTGTGTGTGTGTGTGTGTGAGACAGAGAGAGTGTGTAAGAGAGTGACAGACAGACAGACAGAAAATAGGGGGTTGTTTTAGGTCCATGCATCTCTAGACTTTAACAGTGTAAATCTGTCACGGAGCTCTGTCAGGTACAAACTGTAGTTGACCTTCTATCCAGCATCATTGCTTGATAAGGTAATACCATTAAAAAAAGCTAATGCTTGTACAATATGAATTCTTTCACTACTTAGTAGTGGAAAGTATGACGCTCAGCTTGGCTGTAGCCTAGACTCCTCCTGTACTTCACAGAGTACTACATTACAAAACACAACCCCAGCCAGTCTGTGTGTATGTGGACTAGGAAAGATGGTAAGCATTTATGTTGTGCGACCTTTTCAGATTTCGGTGTCTACGTGTTTCCCCACACATCTCTTGATCAGCTGTGCAATTTACCAAAGCACCATGTAAGCGACCACGAGGCGTGCAACGACTACAACTAGACAATATGTCAGCAACTATTACGCTTTGGCAATGGTTTCTGCGATTGCCCGGACGTTATTTCAGCATCCTTTTCCTTATGCCATAAAAGACTCAACGTATCAACAAATCCATCCGCAATCAAACTGCACTCTCTTCCCACCGTTTCCTGTAATCCAGTTCAATTGATCCCGACAAGTACCGAGACATGAATGCAATAAGATCAAGCAGAATCCTCGTGATCTGTGGGGCTACTTACAGTTCCGCTTGTGTCTGAGAGCTCCACTGATCCCCGACCAGTCTTCAGATGTTCCCCCTCAACCGGAGAGCGGAGACTGATTTATGTTGGACCAAATCGCTGGCCCGTTATCCTTACTCCTTTCAACTCATCGCCTATCGCATCGGCGGCAACGTTGACGGGTGCGCTCAACGGAACGAGTGCTTCCTCCGAGGTGGATCAGAAGTAACCCATCTGTTGTAAACCTTTTGGCGTCTGACTTGGTAGCCAATCAGCGCAGGACTTTACGCCCCTTTGTTCGCTGACAGCGTCGTCGAGATGAATAACTGGGAAACAATGAAGGCCCCAACTGCACATGCATAATAAAACACTAACCCTACTCTATATGCGCTCTTTAGGAATCCCTTTATGTGTCTTACTCAATGAGCGGCCAGTCAGGCGGATGGCACTGAAATGGTGCAATTGTTGGGTGTAGCAGCATATGCTGTAAGTTAAAAGTTGAACTCAACAACGATTATTCATTGAGATTATTGATACGTTTAAAATATGAAAACAATATTTTAGATAGATAGATAGATTTGGAAAATAAAACCAATTATGACATTCAATATGTATTGCGAACTACATAGACTCATGAGTGTGACATTAATTCTATATATTAGATAATATTATTATAATATAGTAATATCATTTCAACACTCTATTTTAGTCTGTATGATAATGATATTCAAATATATTCAATATTCTTCATCACATCCGAGTGGACCTTATTACAGGAGGTCTATTTCTGTCTTGTGTTTCAGATGATGTCAGCTTTAAAACCACTTAAGGTTTATGTTTTACTCAATATGGTGCTCAATTATTCAAAGTCAAATACCTCCTCTTTATAAGAACGTCACATTTACATTACATTTATTAAGCATATACTTTTGTCAAAAGCGACTTACAGTAAGTGCATTCAACAATGAAGATATAGCCCAAAAAGTGCGAGAATCATTTAAGTAACCTTCATAACAACGCCAAAGATCAGCAAAGAAACTGATTTGAAGTGCTACATATATATGTACTATATATATATATATATATAAATAAAATATTTATTTTTGGAGGCTCAACGTGATCAACGTCTAATCATAGATTATAATAGTATAATATATTCTTAAAGCCTAACAGAATAGTATATATCGAAGTCGATTTATGCTTACCGGTTAACTACATTGTAATGCATTGCCTTCGGTTTACAGTGACCCCTAGTGCACTGAACCTGCAGTAAAGTCAACGTGAGCCGGCTATGAAAATCTCCCTGAAAGAAGAACAGACACCAACACACAGAACCACGCATGGTATCCCAGGCCACTGTAACCACGCCCCTATCCCTGTCCCAGGCCACGCCCCTGACCACAACTGACATCCCTTTGCACTAATCTGAGTGAAACAGAAAGCCAAGCTTTAGCCCAAAGCTCACACCACTTTCCATGGGGTATTATTGGGCATCAGTGCACTTTTTCATCTTGTGGCCAGGCATTAGGATTGACACTAGATTATATTGACACATGCAAAGCTTCATAGTTCGTTCTGATGTCTTTTAGGTAGAAAAGAGGTCCACTTTACACACATAATTACATACATACATAAGACCCATTCTACAACTGAATGTGTCAAGCTTTTGTCCCCACATTTTGTAACCACTACCCAAACTCAAACATTCTTAATTATAATAAAGAGGCGACTGATGTGCCGCCTTGCAGCCAACTAGACATTATACATCACCATGGTCCTAGTGAGGGTTTGTGTATTTGATCTTGAACGTAGGTGAAGTGCTGGAGTGAACAGTTTGTAAAGGCCATCATGGAGAACGTTTATTTTGACTTGAGGATGTGCCAACGGTCAAACGCCTTGGCTGAACACCAAAAAAGAATAAATGAACGATGAACATTGGAGAAAATGGAACAACATATGTATTGCAATGAGAACTGACAATTAAGACAAAAGTCTGTATTGATTTGTATCATCATATTAAATAGTTTTAGGAACAAATATAACATTTTCTTGCAACTCAATATGTGGTCCAGAATTTTCTGCACATAATTAGCACGCAGTTCAATATACATTTTGAACATCCATTTAAATTATTACAGCCTTTTTTTTTATACTGTGTTAACATGAAAATAAAGTAATGTTAGAAAAATACAATATGGAAAGTCCTAACAAACAATATGATTTCATCAGACCACAGACAAAAGTAAAAACAAAAAGGGTTAAGCTCGTTGAAATAAAAATGTAACAAAACAATGTGCTTTCCAGCATGATTTAATAGTATATGATTTCTTACAAACACATCTGTAGAAAACGTAAAAAATTATGCATACAAAACAAGAAAAAACCCTTTAAAAAGATAAAACACTTGAGACTTAATTATATTCTTTAGGTAGTGCCCCTTCAAAATAACTGAAAGGGATATTTTATGCCACACCACTTATGGCCACCTTTAAGAGTCATCTTCTGATATAGCAAGCTCCTCATGACCATGGGTTTTGCCAAAACCTAGGCATTTGAAGGTTGAGTCAGGTGTAGGCTTAAGTGCTATTAGGCACTGAATTTAACCTTTAAAGGTAACAGGCCGTAGAGTTAAAAAATCGATTGAGGGAAACCTTGCACTGAGCGACTATACCTAAAGGATGCAAGAGAGACACGTTCTTAATAAAGGTGGCCGATAGGTGTCATTTCCTGTATGCAGGCAGGAACCTCAATGTGAACATCCTAACTGCACGACAGGTTCAGTAGAGAGCGGAGACCACTGTAGTGGCAGGCGAGTATCGGGGCAGGAGAGAGCGGGAAGTCAGAGAGGAACAGAACGCGTGTTGAAACATGGGATGACAGTGTAGAAAAAAAGATGAAATAATATTATGCATGTATGATTTTGATGTTTGCATCTAGAAAAAGACGCCCCCACTCCGTATCCAACTCCATGAAGCGTGAAATGGTTAATGCAAACACTTAAAACAGGTGGCTTTCTGAATAGGCAGAAGAGGTAGCTTACTGTATTTTGACAGCTAGCAGGCAAGCTAGCCGTCTTCAGGTCCGAGTAGACTTGATACCAAAACATTGTGTGACCACCGCTGCAGCAGCAGTTCAGAGGAACAAAAATCAGATTTTACGGTAGTCGACATGGTCTCGGAACCAAAACAAAACATCAGTTAAGGATGTAGAAACAGTACTTGTTATGTAAGAGGGCCCAAGCTTCAAAATACCAAAAGTGTTTGCCTTATATCACATCACTGCCTCACTAAGCTGCTTACTTTGTGATTTTAAATAGTCTTCAGAGAATGCACCTTTAACCAGCTCTGTGCCTGTCTGTAATAGAGTAGCAGCTGTACGCCACTCAAGTCAAATAGGCCTATCTAGATATAGAACAATGTGGCGCCCCCTGTAGGCAGAGGCGCTGATTACAGATTTCTACAGGGCAAAAATCAGTAAACTATTCTTGAAAATATTATTTTTTTATACATTGTGCAAGAGGCACTCAAATGTGCTTTAAAATCTTCATTATACATCGTCTTATAAATAAATAAATTAGTATGAGACAGCAGGGCTTATTTTTTGTAAATGACTGAAAAACTGATTTGGTATGACAGTTTGGAACATTTCTGGAGTATTTTGGTTCACAAACCTCTCACTTGGACTGCTGTTCCACAATACTGTTTTCACAGTTGCTTTTCATTATTTGTTTTTGAAGAAGATGCCCATTTTCTTTATAGCCACTGTTGGACTACGGCAGTTGCCACATAGTAGCATTACACTCGAGCCTTGATCGAAGGCAAGTCTCTTAATAACCTCACATCCATGTCAATCAACCAGATAATGTCCAACGGCTTCCAGTTCAAAGAGCTACGATTAGTAGTAGTGATATATAGTTATCTCTAACTGGGTTCTGCCAGCACAGACACAGAAAAGGACAAAAGCCGAGAATAGTAACCGATCAGGAAAAGTCAACTACCAAAAGCTGTTGCGCACAGTGTTGAAAAAAAAAAAAGCTTGATTGAATGACGATGGAAGGAAAGACCTGAGCACCTTAGCGGCAGAGAGTTGGAAAACGTAACAATGATGAAGTATTTAAAAAAGGAGAAAAATAAAAATGAAGGAGCAACAAATGCCTCACTGTAATAATCCAAAATAATGGTCCGAAGGTGAAAGAATACAGATTAGTCTCGGGAAATCAATCATAATTCCAATCTACTACAATTCCCTGTACAATTTACAGTTATAATAGCCATTACGATTGAAGAGTTGGATGACATCCAAATGACATCTACATCTAAAGTGACACGTAGACGCTACGTGGGTTGTCAGAAAGCAATAGATGGTGCACTGCCTGCAAATCCTCAATGTTATTAAACAAATGGGTCACATGCACTTGGGAAGTTTTACACAACAGCAGGAGACAGAGGTCATGGAATGAGCATTAATTGGAAATCTAACTCCATTTGGGTCAGTTTGATAGTAAAAAGGTAAAAATATCTACTCTAAGTGCTGTTCGAACAAGGTAAACTCATGCATCTGGGAGCAAATTATTCATAGTCTTGTTTGCACTAGTCTAGAACTTGCATTCTCGTTTCACAAAACCATCCACTAGTGGCCCTGTTGGGGCAGTCCTGACCACAGTGTAATTGCATAATCCTAAACTTCCTCACCAGTGTCTATAGAAAGAAGAAAAACAGACATTAGCCAAAGGTAACACTAAAATTAAGGTCCTCAGTGAATGAAATTATTCTAATCTAAAACTATTTGCAAAGCCGATGCATTTTAAGACGCAACTCAAGGTGCACTATATGCTCCATGCCGATGCTGAATATATAAGCTCTAATCGTCTCTTAACAACCATTTGGGGGGAGGGGTGTTTGACAATAGGAGGTTTTAGTGATTAAATAATTCATAAGATAATACTGAGCCACTTTAGTTACATAGCTGGTATTTTGGCAAATGTACACCCATTTGAATGCTCTATTCGTTTTACTGAACGAAGACAACCGTTCACGGTTCCAGTATCACCTTTTCACCGTCCCACCAGCGACGATGGAAAAAGAGCAGGTCTAATTGTGTTGCATTAAGGCCAATGGCAACGGTTCAGTGGAGGTGAGAACATTCTAGAACTCTACAGTTCCCCTTTGATTCTAGAGAGCAAAGAACGCCACAATCACCAGAGGTGCGTTCAAATTAGCAAACGAAGGCAAACGTTCCAGGCGAACGGGTTTTCTTTGAACTTTTAAATTTGAACGTTTTAGTTTTTTGGGATAACTCCCATCTGGGCACACATCAACCTTAGTCCAGCGTCCATGATTGATCGCCGAGAACTACCTCCTCAGACCGTTTGCGTCTGTTCTCAAATGTTCGCAGTGCACTCAAATGTTCGCAAACGTTTGCCTTCGTTTGCTAATTTGAACGCACCTGAGGTGAACACACCTAGAATACAGTATTGGATGTTTACTGCTATGCTAGTAGCTAGTTGGCTACTACTTACTGTTCTGTATTATTGTCAAGAAAATGTTAAACATAATAGAGCAAAATAGAACAAAAAGGCTATGATGCAACACACCCACTCGTTCTGATCACAACAACAACAACAATAACAACAAGTCTCTAATCAATACCATCTCTAACCTGACGGGTGTGTGATCGACTGCGGGCCTCCAGCCACAGTTCAACCAGGAGATGGGCGAGCCCTTCGTCATCATCCACAGCCTGGCCCACGTCCAGGAGGGGGTCCACAGCCTGGAGGTGCTGCTGCTGCGCGTGACGAAGGACCCCCAGGAGAGCAAGGGCAGCGGCTTCTCTGTGTCCCTCGAGTGGGTCACTGTCGCCAGCACCTCCGCCGCACAGGGTGAGTGGAGCTCCACATGCCCCCTCCCTGCATTCAGATAAGATAAGATATGCTTTAGATGCATATCTAAAACCTGATGGCAGACAAGCTTAAATTTCGGTGAACTTTCTTTCGCTTCATATTTGTTTAGAGGGGTCACCAACACAGTGCCTCATATGGCGCACGGCGCCTCATATGGTCCTTGCGGGCACCAGGGCGCCCGCAAGGACCATATGAGGCGCCCGCAGGCCTGTTCTAAAAATAGCACAACTCACCAGTGAGCTGCGTTTAAAAATGGTTTTAAGTCATTGTTGATAATTATTGTAAGAAATCATTAACATGATCAGTGTCTTCACATAGATGAGTATCATTAATCATTAATAATAATATATAACTAAAGGCAAACTGAGCAAATTTGTTATTTCAGAAGAGTGTATCAAACTGGGTGCCCTTCGTATGACTCAGTACCCATGAAGTAGCTCTCAGGTTCAAAGAGGTTGGTGACCCCTGGACCAATCATGTCGCTGGAGGCAGGGATCTGTAAGTGTGTAACTGGCGAACACAAACTCGGCCAGCAGGAGTTGACTGTAAAAAAGAGTCTGTAAAGCTTTCAAATCAACCCCCCGTTGACTGGCCAATGCAGAAATATTGGTAATAAAATCCCATTCTTAAAGCTTTATTCACTCGCACAAATTACTTTTCTTCTGTAAAATATCTCCCACAGGAAACAGGCGTAACTCCGCCTCTTCAGTTTCTGGTTTCCGGCCCAGGCTCTGTCGTCTCCCCCGAGGCGCTCTGATATAACATAATAGAACTGCTGGATCCGCGATTAGTAAGGGCGTAATTCGCGAACACAAACTCGGCAGACATTTGTGCACCCGAATGAAGTGTGCCCCCATGACTTGCCGATATGAAAATGAGGAATAAAAGCCGACAGACATTTGAGGTCTGCCCTTCATCGTTTCATTAGAGACGCCGGGCTTGGCGCTGTTCAGTCCTATTGTTGTGCTTAAGGTCCCCCAGGAACACTTTGTTCTCCTACCGTCTTCTTTAATTAAAACGGCTGGCGGATTTTCAATTTTCATTAGGTTGTCAAAGAACTCTTTGTGTGATGACGTCGTTGTCATCCAATCAGGCTTCTGTGTCTCGTGAGCTCACAACACTGCAAACATTTCTAAAGAAGAAAACGAATCAGAACTAGCGCCGCAAATTTACTTTTGCCACATGTCGACTCTGTGGTGCTACATGTTGGCAAGCAACAAGAGAACGCAAACAAGAGCTGTGCAATATCCGCCCTTAGCAAGTCAGTACGGCGCAAAAAGACCTTAACATTAGACCAGTCTCTACCCGTCCATGACCACAACGCTAAACGTTGTTTGCCGTGGTGATGCAACCTACCTGTTACCAACCCCCCTACCCCGGTTAACGGTATGTTGTTCTTGACCCCTGCCGGTCATGTCACCCAACAGACCAGGAGAAGCATTACGAGGTGCGGACGCGGCGGTTGCTGACGGGCAAGTCGGTGCCCCACTACGCGGCGCTGGAGCCCCAAGGGAAGGGCCTGATGGTTGCGTCCGACAAGCCCTTCGCCTGCACCCACGTGGACGGGAAGGCCGTGGAGACGCCCGCCGACGAAACCATGGAGGTGGAGGCCACAGGTGGGTGGAGGTCGGCGTGAACGCCCCACCCCTCATTCCCACTGGGGCCAGCCAAGCTTAAATAATCGTATGCACGCAAGGCATTCTTTTTTTTTTTATAGATAGATATTTGATGGGCATTTTTGGTGCCTTTATGGAGCGGATAGAGAAGAAGATAGGGACTGACATGTAGCATAGGACCACAGGTGGGACTCAAACCCCTTTAGTCATATAGCAGTCGCTTCTAATCAAAGTGTCTTACAGCCCAACGATGCCTGCAGGTAAGGTTTTGGATGTTAGGGATTAATCTTAGTTCATACCTTTTCAGTAAAAGCATTGTTACATTGTTATTTTAGAATGGGGACATCTCACTGCGTTTCTAGTCAACAAACCAATTTAAGATTAGGAGAACACATATTAAGATTGGATGCAAAAATAACATAACTCATGAAATCACTGAAGTTTAACGGAAAAAACTCCTTATGAAAACACAACTTGTTTTGAAGATGGCTGCCACCAATCGACTGGGCCAATAGAACTCTACTTGGTGGTAGTCTGTCTTTGGTCAGGGGCTGAGATCATCCGTTTAATGGAGCATTGTGTTCAAATCGATGGGGTAAACACAACCAGAGACATCCCGTGCGGTGCTAAGGTTCAACAAAAGCCCAGAGGGCACGACGAGAAACTTCCATCAACAGACTCTCATCACACTCAGGCATAATTTGAGTAAGGTTTTTCAGCAGCCTGATTGCGCACGAACACGCTGCAGGGAAAAAACACAATTGCCATGATGACTAGTGTTACTCCTCCATTTTCAGAAGTTTGTGGGAAGACGTTGATGAGGACCTTCATATGTTTGAACTAATGCTGCTAATACCGCTGAAGATCTGAGAGGGTGTTTCAGCAAAATCCTGAGGATCTATAACGGCCTTTCTTCCCCTGGCGTCTATTGAAGTAAAACCAGATATCAGACATGTTCTTTTATTGGGATGGTGCTCTCCTTTTGGAAACCGGTTAAATCCGGTCTGTGTCGCCGTCGGAGTCAATGTCACCTCAAACTCGGTGCTTCCGTGTCCTTTCGACTCAGAAAATCGGTGTCTTACTTGACGTCGAACCATTTATTTTCCCTCTACTTTGATTATGTCTTCTAAAAAACACAAAGAGACTCCCTCCACCTCCTCCTATACCAGCACCCCCTCCCAACCTGAGCTTCTTGGCTTGTATCCATAGAAACAGGGGAACATTAGAATAGAGGCTGAATCTTTCTTTTTTCCCGTCCTAATAGAGTTGGGGTTTTTTTCCCGTTGCTTTTGTGTACGACTGTGTGCTCACTGATCTCTGGCTTCCTGGTAGAGCGACCGACACGCTGGGCTGTCTCCTCGCTCTCTCTCACTCACTCACTCACTGAGAGGCCTCTTCATAACATCTCAAAAGAGATGTTTGATGAAAAACGAATTGTAAAAAGCCCAATTTATTGGCTTCGTTTTCTTTATGGTTTCCTCTGCATAAAAGTTTGTCTAAATGGTAATAATCGTTGTTGATGCTGCAGCCATTTGTTCTATTATATTTTATTTAGATATATGTTATACATAAATATTGTGATTCTAGATGGATGAGACCCCTATACCTACCTTTTGATACAGGCAGCCACGCACATTCAACACACGTTGGGCTTTTCACACAGAATGTGCTATTTACACTTCCAGGTTAATGTTCCCGGTACCTTTTAGAAGCTTGAGCATCTCAAGGTTCAAGTATTTAATCTCCAACCCTCTACTCAAACTGAACATATGCCCTTGCATCGAAACACACTCACACAAGAGAAACACTCACACTTGGACAACTACCATTAAAAGTTTCCAACATTCTGGATAGCCAACAACCCATTTTAAGCTTCATGGGTTCTTAATAATACCTCCATGGTGTGCGGTCGTGTTCATGGTCGATGTTTCATAACTGCAGCCTTTGGTAGCCATTTTTTATTGTAAAGGGCCAATTCATTTTTAAACATGACTCATTCCTTTTTGGTCTGGACCCCAGGAAGACGAGCTGACTACAGCGTTTCTAGCTAATCGAGATCCTTTTAATAAAGAAATACACCCACATTTCCATCTGGGATTAATTAAGCACATCTCTCGCCATATCTGATTCGAGGCTGAGCGTATTCAACCTTTTATGGAGTTTGCTCGCTGGACCCTGGCAGTACATGTCTCTTGCTTTTTTCTTTTCTTCAGAAAAGGGTTCGCAAAGTGTTCTTAGTTGGCTGAGGATGTCGGGTGGCTGGTGTTGAGATACCACTACTGCCAAGAGGAAAATTAGACTTTCAGATGAAGCCATGAAACTGTTGGAAGCGCTGGAGCGTTTCAAAGTGAAAGAGAGGGAGAGATGTTAGCAGAGAAGGAGAGAGACAGAGATGTTGATTGTTGGGCGCAATTGATGGAGATAGAAGAGAGAGATAAAAAGGATACAGAGGGAGAGGGCGAGGCAGAGAGGGAGAGATTTACTTGTATGGCGCAGTGAGGGAGAAAGGATTGATTTGTTTGCAAAGAGCCAATTAAAGCTTCCATACGCATTGCAGATCTATATTTGTATTACATGACGTTTGTCTGTCCAACATATCGGTTAACAGTAGAGAGAAAGGGACAGAAACCCATTCCCTTTTTACATGTTTTTTTTTGTGGGGTTCAGGCAGAAAGTAATAAAATAATTATTATTAATATTATATATTATTAATATA
>OMKX01009651.1:4651-16626 GCA_900302425.1 Brosme brosme
AAAAAAAAAAAAAAATCAGCCACAGTTTAAAACATTGTGGCTTTTCGGACTATACTGCAAATCGATCTATTGCGCCGCATTGTTACGTTATCCGGAAGGGTCATGGCCCCTCCCCTCTCTCAAATTGTCCCGCCACTTCCTCCATAGGATAATTATGGAGTGGGTAGCGCATCTAAAGGGAACATGCCTCAAAGGCTTTATCTGTCGACATGCAGCCAATTATCTGCAGTGAATATGAATTTCCAAACTACAAACCAAGCTTGTTTTTGCTAGGTTTGCAGGATATTGCTTTTCACCCACAAAGATTTTGGTCTTGTTTTTTCTGTTTACAAAGAAACATGTCACAGTAGCAATGAATGTAATAATGGCAAATCTTCCATTTATGATTTAACAGGAATTATGTAGACCCCATTGTTTGATTCTTCACTCTTTACAATACACATAATACAATTGTGTTTTTCTAGACTTCTTTTATGAATAAAAGCCTTTGTTTTAAAGGATAGCTTTTTTGATACATCTTTGTGTCCTCAATTTAATGTGTAAATATCTTTGCATGTATGGCCAGAACAATGTATACAGTAGAGTGAGCAAAACAGAAAAGGAAAACCATATGGATTGACACATCAATACAGTGTCGAACAGTGTCCCCCTTCATATCGTTACTCTACTTTCATTCAGTCACTTCCAGCCCCCATCTGAGCAATAAAAGCAGTGAGCGTCGTGCCCGAAACCACTGCAACCCTTTGAAAATCCCTCATCCACATCTAAGCTACCTTGGGCTATCTCCAGCTGCCTCTTGGCGTCACCCAGCGCTGAGAAGAGGTCCAGTTTGATGCGTGTCTCGGCGCTCAGGCTGTTCTCCAGGTGCTGGGTCTTGTCCTGCATGGCAGACAGTGCTGACATCAGGACCTCTGTGTCCTTCTCGTTCTCCTTGTACTTCCTCAGCTCCTGGGAGAGGTGGGAGGGGGATGGATGCACCGGTTCAGCCATGCATGATCCAAAAGGTAGAAATTGGTAAAAAATATAAATGAATTTAAGTTCAGTGCTACATTTTGAACAGTCAAGTTCAAATAAAAGTTAGAAACTATATTATTGTGGTATATTAATTTCATGTTATTGCTCAAACTGGTTACGTTAAGGTAAGGGCTGAGGGTCATTAAGGTCAGGGTAAGGATAGGGGAAAAACAAGAAGGACTCCAAACTAACCTGACACTTTCCCTCCAGATCCCTGATCTGCTCCTCCTTCAGCTTCATGTCCATGCCCATCTTCTTACACTCTGTCTCGAGGTCTCGGATGCGGCCGCGCAGGGAGTCTGTGCACTCCCCCCTGCAGGGCACACGCAGCACATGTCATTGTTATTGTGACAGTGATTTTATTAGGACTACCATGCAAAATGGAACTTCATGATATTCAAATGAACACCACTCCACACTCTCGCTTCGCAGAATTTCAGCTTTTACAATGGCCGTTTACACAAGCACTTTGAATCTCTATTCAAATACCAACTTCATTCACCCCATTGATGTACCCCTCCCTTAAACAGTTCCTCTGTCTAAACACCACATACGCAAAGCCCGCTAGACCAAACCCACGTCTGACATTTCTCTTTGAATTTGGAAGTAAAACCACCAAGTTTTTCAAGACATACAGTTTGCTGATTGGATGAATGAAACCTCTCTCATGTGAACGTTGAACGGCAGACGTGCGTACCTGGTGGCGGCGGCCAAAGCCACGGCCCTGGCAGCGGTGGCCTCCTCCACCTTCTTCCTCTTCCTCTCGTCCGCCAGCTGCTTCTCGGCCAGCGCCCGGGCCTCCTGCTCCGCCTTCAGGCGCTTCTCCAGCTGGGAGATGTTCTGCTTGTCCTTCTGCTTGGCCTGCACCGCACTGTGGAGCCTGGGTGGCCACACAACACACACAACACAGGTCTCAGCCGTGGAGCTGTATTCTGACACTCATCCTAGTCTGACACTCATCTCCTGACAGATTGGGCCCAGCCCGCCATACATTCAACCCGTCCTCACTTGTTCTGCAGCAGCTCGTTGTCCTGGCGTAGCTGGCCCAGCTCGCAGCGCAGGCTGCGGTCCTGGCTGCTGAGGGAGGACAGCTGGCTCCGGAGCTCTGACTCCAGCTGCCGGCTGGCCTGCAGGTCCGCCTTCAGACGCTTCACGTCCTGCTCCAGCCTGGGAGGGGCGGGGGAGGAGGGGGAGACACGGGTCAGGGTGTTGCAGGTTGAGTGAAGGAATTGTTTGAGGGATCAATGAGATTGAGAGATACAGAGAGAATGGATCAAGGTCCCAGTTGTGCTGACAATGTCCAATCCAACACACAATCTGTAATTGATGAAGCATGTAGCAGCATTTATCATTTATGGCACAACAACTACTAAGTTAACAAATTGGAATAAATCCTCTCCAAGCCTCTAATACAAAGACCCCTTTGATTCTTCATCAAACTTATAATGCAAAAACAAATCCCATATCTTCTTTCTGTGATGCAGTATGAAACGACATGGATTCATTCTTTTTTTTTTTTTTTTTGATTCACAGAACATGCATTGATGAACATTTTTGGCAGAGGGTGTGGGGGCTGCATCATCGTAGTTGGCCATATTGCCCAGCTGGTAAATAGGGGCCATACTAACGCACTAACATACCGTACTGTTCTGCACTAACATGCCGCCCTCTCCCTCTGACATAACGTACCAACAGGTTAGGAGACATTATGTACTCCTAACCTACTACATACCGTACCTAACTAATGTACTGTACTCACGTAGTACAAACGTACCGTCCCAAAGTGCTACCAACATACCATACTAACACAAACTACTTGCATAGGATAGTAATATACTACTACCATACCGTACTAATGTACTTCCAACGTACCGTACTAACGTGTCCGTCTTGCCCAGCTGGTTATTAGGGATGCAGTTCTCCACCGGGTCTTTGGGACTCTTCCCGCCTCCCTTCTGTTTCTTCTCGTTCTTACTGGAGGACGTAGAACCCGATGGCACGCTCCCATTTGACGAGCCGTGGCTTCGGGGGGAGGAGCTGGACCCGGCCCCGCCCCCTCCACCCATATTTTTCGTGCTTTTCCCCGTTGTTGCAGCCACGGCTGCCCCCGTGGCTGCTTCCTCTTTGGGGATCGGCGTGTGGTCGGCGTGCGTGTGCTCCCCCACCAAGTCATTATTCAGTCTCTTCCCCCCGATGTGGTTTTCCACATAGTCCGTCTCCTGCACCCTGGAGTCTATTGTGTGCATGATGCTGTTGTTGTTGATCCCAACCGGATGCTGTTTTTTACCCTCCCTCTCCTTCCCGTTGCTGTCCCGCCCTTTCTCCCGGTACTCCAGCTCCGGCAGCTGGGCGCTCTGGGAGCTCTTCTTCCCCGGCGGAGCGCCGTTCTGACACACCGGCGTGGGTTCCACCTCCGTCACCCCCTTGGATAAAGCCGCTGGAGGAGAGAGAAGCAGAGAAGCTTGTGGGGAGGTCCAGTAGCGCGCTCTCTTCTTCACCTCACATGAGAGTGTTGTGTTGTCACAGTCACGTCATCATACGTGCCCCGATACCTGACATTATGTTTAGTATCTTTACACTAATTACAATCAGTGGTTGTTTAACTATTGGGACTAAGACAGAACAAGGCAGCGACCTCATTCACACAATCCCCATCCACGCAACGTCTCATCGATCAATCGATCAACCAGTCATCACTTTGAGCTAGTATCCATACACCACACTAGTTCTGACTTATCGGCTGTGCATATACATGTTGTGAGTGAGATTATGGCCATACACGCCTACACAAATGACCCGTGTGTGTGCATGTGTCTCACCCTCCTCCGCCTCCCTCTCCTGCCGCTGCAGCATCTGTTGCTCAGGAGGCAGCGCCTGCTGCAGGAGCTGCATGTAGAACTCGTTCTCCTTCTGCACCTCCTTCTGTTTGCGGAGGCGCATCTTGTAGCTGACGTAGCTCTTGAAGCCGAAGCCCAGCGTGACCACTGGGTACCCGATGCTGTGAGGAAAGGAAATGATCATACCGACCTGTGTCATTTCGCAATTATCGCCTTTTCCTCTCTTAAATATTTATTTTGTTCATTGGATCACCGTTTCTGAGTGGGCTGACACAACAACATTCCAACTACCGGTAATATTCATAACATAGGCCTGTTTATTGCTTCCATTATTGGAAATAAATTCCTGGATGGATCAATACATCTTGCATATGTTCCCCGAGAGAGACAGGGGTCTTTATCTATCTTATGTCATTTCATCTCTTTGTGGGACAGTTACAGTGTAGGAATACGATACCAAGCAGCACTGTTCACCGCCAATCATTAGGAAACAGAGTGGAAAAACCCGACTCACACACAAAGATGTGGTCAATTATTTCACTCGTACAATGACATCCATCTGTTTCACTACAACACGTGTTTTGACGCATACATTTGTCCAGGTTGGGTCTCCGATCAGCCATGTTTGTGCTGAGAAACTAAATGTTTGTTGACATATATTTTCAATTTGAAGGTACTTAGGCAAGTAGGATGCAGGCCAGTAAATAAGACACTGTACGCCTCTATGTGACAGTGGGCAAATCCCTGACATGGGTAAAAGGTCAAATTCCTCCCATGCTCACTTGGGTTGAGCTTTAACTTTGAGTGTTAATTTGTACAGTTGAATGACTAAAACCACCGATACCAGCTGCAGAAATAAAGGTGGTTACCAGTGAGCAGCAAACGGACGACACAGGTCTACATGGAAGTTCTTCAGGTCTTTGAAGCGGATGGCGGCCTCGATGTACACAAAGAGTATCCATAGCGACACAGTGGGCAGACACACTCCTCTTTCTGGACAAAAACAAGTGGCAGGAAGAACATAGATTACTATTGATTTCCAATATTAGTATACATCACCATGGAGATGCTTTGATTGATAAATATGACATTTGGTGGCCACTTTGATCCAAAGCATCTTCAAATGCTATTGGCCCCAGGGGGAATCGAATCCATAACCATAGCAGTGTTGATTTTGTTCTATACCACTTGACCTACACAACACTACTGGCCATTAAAGACCAGGAGGTTGGGCCTCTAGCTAAAGGGTGTCAGCAGGTAGGATGCAGACATTGGGAATCGCACCCAGAACCTGGAAAATGAAGACGCTTGCTACTACACTGCCCCCATACAGTAGTCCCTTATGTAGTTAGTCCCATGAGAGTTCAGCATGGAGGTCACCTTACGGAAGGGTTAAAAACACCACATGTTTGAAGTTATAATAACTGCTGCAGAATGTCGTTTCTCAGGCAGATATTGAGAGAATGGCATGGAGGGGAGGCCACCGACCTGTGTGCCAGACATACTGGACCCATACGTAGGTGCTAGCAGCAAAGAACAGCCACTGGATGGGGATGAAGAGGAGGCAGATGATGTCGGACGTAAACGCTACACACACAAAGAACACCGAGAAGGCCTGAGGAGGGAAGAAAAGGCAGAGACAATCGAACATTATTTATAAAAAAAAATCCCCCTAAAAACGGACTAAACTGGAAGACACACAGACATCTCTTACCAGCCCCTGGTATCTGAACGAGTCGTAGACACTTCTGATGAAAAGCCAGAAGGGCCACAGGTACTCAAACCTGAACTCCAGTACAAAGTCTGCCAGCAGCACCAACACCCACACTACCAGGAACTTCAGGTATAGGAACGTACTGAGAGGAGAGAGAAAGAGCGATGGCACCCGTCCGGATTAGACAGAGACAGACACGAAAATTGTATTGTGTATATTACAGCTTGGGAAGCTCTATAGAGCGTTGATGTAAACTTGCATAATATTTTTGAAAAGTAACATCGATATTGTGACGGGATTTCACTACAGCACGTTACTTCGCTTGCAATCTGGAGATGATCCTATTTGAACAAGCAAGAGAAAATGATAGTCAGGACCCATGTCCAGGCATGTCGCTTTACCCTGCACAGCTGCTTTCACTTTACTGGCTTGACATTAATTAAACAGCCCCTTGTCAAACATTGACCCAATATTTACGCTGAAAACCACCTATAATATACTGTTGCAATGACATTAGACAAAAGCCAAACAAGAGCATATTCCAGTTTGTATTGCGCCTTTTGCAACGACAAAACTGGGTTCAAATGTCATATAAAATAGTTGTTGTTACAGGAGAAACGTTGTTATACACGGTATTTGAAAGACTGGCGCAGAAACCCTGAAGTCTAACCGATATTAAAAACGCGTGGACTCGAGATCTACGGTCCTTTGAAGCTCGTGCATTGTTCTCACAATAACACACAATGTAACCGTTGGCTATTGAACCTCCCAGATTTGATGCAGAATGTCAGTTAAAAAATAAGGCAAATTCTGCCACCAGACCAACCTCAATGCCATAATAATTAATATACAATTTTAGATCGCATGATATTGCCATTGGAACAATATCATGAATGAGATGAGACACTGAATCAGGCCTGTAATACTGTAACGTAGGCGCATTCATTCAAGGTGTCCTACTGCCTATAAAACCGCGGTAGCTCTATGTACAAGACGGATGCTGCCATTCCTGTCTTTACATTTCTTAAGGGGCGCCATTGTTATACAATAACGTCCCTCAAGCCCCCTTTTGCGTACCTGCTATATATACCCTCGGTAATTCTGTTCCGTTTTAACGGCCGTCGGAGTTTGCTGCAGTCCGCATTGCGCCGCTTCATCCTCCCCCTGTTGATTCACCTCTGATACCGCTCTGGTAAATACAACGGAAATGTTATACAGTCATGCTACTATGTACGGTTCTTCAATTTTGACCCATTGTATTTGTTTTATGCACATGAAACAAAGAAATAAATAAAAACAGTCAGTGGAAGGCCCTCCCCCTTTCACGAAACAGTGCGTCGCTTTCTGACGTGACGCGTCACACAAAACGTCATGTACGTCAGATAAATGGCTACCTCCACAACATAGGACCACGCATGCACACGACGCTCATACGTTTATTTTCTAAATGCTTATTGTAAACACGGAAATTTAAGGTTGGTATGTTACATACTGTAAATTGTATTGTTTTCTTACAGTATGCGAGGTTGTCGTGTCTCGTGTACAAATCACAAGGCCTTTACCTGTCCATGCCTGCGCCACACGTCTCACCCACGTTTAAAGTTACTGGAGAAAAACGAATACGACAGTTAACGTAATTGTAAAACAAGCATGATAACATGTATAGGTTTTGATGTGGATTGGCAATCAATTTTTAATTTCATTATGCTTTGATTTTAAAATATCTCTTTGTTTACTGGCATATTTCTGCAGATGACATCAACAGAGGAGATAACGGGGATTGACATGGGGGAAAAAGAGTGTGAGAAGATGTCACAGGATACAGAGAAGACTGAGAATATTACGGAGACACAGGACATTTCCAAGGTACACTCACCTAATTGTCTTTAAACCTATCCGAATTGAATGCTGCTGGTTTCTGATTATACACTCTTATTGTGTTCTTTGACTATATCAAGAGAAGACATACATCTAGACTTTATATGCTAACAAAATAATTATAAGAATACTTCTTTAGCTTAAGATACGAATTTAACAGAGCTCTGGCCCAATAACAAAGCTGAAGTCGCCGCTGCGCTCTGTTTTAACCGTGTATGAACATACAATGGGCAACAGGGTCACATTCTGATGCCATAGTGGATTGCTGGGGACAAAATTACTTCGTATCGTTTTAATGTCTTTCCAATCTCATATTTGAAATTCACTTGTGTTGCTTCGTCGGTTGTGTCCATTGACAAAAACCTACAAAGCGACAGGTGGAATTAAAATTTAAATCCAGTTTTTCGCAGCATATCAACAAAGTATCCGTGGATTTTTCATTAGGACACGTGCTAGTACTTTGGTATTTCAAACATCTGAGAAGACAATGAAAAGTAATTAAAAAGACCAATGAAGTTTCATCCCCAGTTGTTGTTGTTGTGTTGGTGTCAGCATATGACTACGTAGTGCGACGAGTGATAATAGATGGTTCATACGGAGCACAAGGTTTGAAAGTAATTACCTTATAGTTCAAACAAAAATGAATGGCATATACAATTTTACAAAGTACTAACAAGCTTTTGGCATATGTTCTTATGAACCTCAGAGAAGTTGAATTTGGTTGCTCTGTCAGCACTTTTGTCATCACTGTTCGTTTTTCCGATTGCAGACTTGCACGGGGGACTTGGCCGAGCAAGTGGTTCCTTGTGCTGAAGGAAGACAGGAAGAGGCAGAAGTAAATGTTCCACAGACTGACCTGTTTACTGAACAAGAGAGTGAGGAGAACGCAGCTGAGGTATGGCCATGATAAGTTTTCTCTTTCATGTAATTCGCAGCATTGACATATAATACAGCACCCCCCCGGGGTATTATTCTCCTTGTTGGCATATTTTAAAAGGTTGACAGCTTGGCTGCTTTTAAGAAAGCAAATGTTAGTGAGGAGCTACTCCAAGACCTCTGTTAACACTGTGTAGTTATGATGTGAAGCCCATCTGTTTCAATTTAAAATAATCACTGTTTTTTCTTTGTTGTGCAGTATTTGTAATAATAAATAGTTATACACCACTATGCATTCTGTTTCCATAGACTCCTACCAAAGAAAAGCTAGAGGAAGAGGTTTCAACTGACGAACAGCAGGTGGAGAAGGTGGTAGAGGAAGAAGAAGAAGAAGAGGAGGAGGACTGCAGTGGTGACAATGACGATGAAGAGGAGAACGAGAAAAAGCCCCAGACCACGCAGGGAAAAAAGAAAGTGGCTTTGCGTGAACCAAAGAATGAAAATCCTTCGCTGATGAACCTCAACAATGAGGTGGTGAATATGAGGAAGGAGGTGAGGCGGGTAAGGGTGCTGATCATCAGGAAGCTGGCGCGACAGATCGCCGCTCTGAAGAAGAGGAAGGGAAACGAGAACGAGGTGCAGAAGAACCAGAGGAAAGCCGCCCGGGTGGTGGAAGAGATCCATGAAATGAAGGCCCTTAAACCTGACGTGGTAGGTTCTGCCAGCTCTTCTCCATACCTGTAGCTACATCCAGGGAGAGATTGTACCTTTCTCTGTAAATCAGGCTCCAATCTATTTTCATTTAGGGTGGCAACTCATCGTGAGTCACACTTTTGCTGAAATGGATTGCGATGAGAACATATACCTTAAACAATTGAATGTTTTAAATATTAAATTAATATAAATATTAATATTAATAATTATTAACATTTTATAACGCTGCGAAAATGTCTTTAATATGAGTTATTCTCTTGTTTTATTTTGTTTTGTTAGGTGACCAAGATAGCCTTGCAGCAGGACATCGTCTTTGATCTGGTTTGTAGAAACCCAGCCTCTTCTGTTACAGACCGAGCCATTGCCAGAATAGCCAGCCATCCTCAGTTCAGCAAGAGGATTGGGGTTATTAAATTAGCTGTAAAAGCTTTCAGAGAGGAAAGGTCGAAAAACAGTGGGTCGAAAAAACATGGAGACAACACGGCTCAAAGGGGAAAACCTAAGATTGCAGATGCTGATGAACAAACGCAAAGAAAGAAAATGGAGGAGGAAGAGGAGAGTGAAGAACAGGAAACGGGTGACCGCGAGGAGGAGGAAGAAAAAGAGGGCGAAGATTCTGAAGTGATCTCTACTCAAAACAGGGACTTGTCTGGGGTTTCAGAGAGCTGTAAAAGTGGTAAGGTTCCCAAGCCCTTGAAAAAAGGAATGCTGATAAACTGCAAATCTACAGGACTTGTGAATAACACACCCCAGAGTAAAGTTATGGAAAAGAAGACAAACAGGGACTTGTCTGGGGTTTCAGAGAGCCGTAAAAGTGGTAAGGTTCCCGAGCCCTTGAAAAAAGGAATGCTGATAAACCGCAAATCTACAGGACTTGTGAATAACACACCCCAGAGTAAAGTTATGGAAAAGAAGACAAATCACACAACTGCCATAGAAAAGACTTGGGCCATGGAAGACGACACACGAGAGTCACCATCGAAGGGCGCTAAAGCCATGGACGATGCCCACCACATTGTTGTGAAACGTGACACACATAGTAAGGTCACCACCTCACGGCAGTCCACCACAGCAGTAAATGAGGGATCAGGTGAAGAGTCAGTCGATGAGGAGCCTCTACACAAGGGTTCATCGCTGTCAAAGAGTGACCTGAAAGAGCACCAGGGAGTGGAGGACAAAGATGACGACGATGATGATGATGATGATGATGAGAGTGATTTTCAGTCTGATGAGGAGTCCAACAGTAGCACGGAGGAGCCGATGAGGTCACCAGATTCGGAGAGTGACAATGTCTCTGAGGTGGGTACGTCGACTAGGTACTCTGAGGCCAAGGATCTTAAGAAACCACTGAGCAAAGTGGGGGACAAAAGGCCCAATCTTAAGCCTGAAATTGAATCAAATCAGAAAATGTTAGACGACGACGAGAGCGATCTAGAGTCTTCTGACGAGGAAGTAGCAAAGGAGTACTTTGATGACAGCACTGAGGAGCGTTTCCGCAAGAGGTCCTCTCAGTCGGAGAGTGAAAGCGACGATGACTTCTTCTTAGGAAAAGTGAGCAAGTTCAAAAAGAAGACGAAAACAAAGAGCGGGGTGAAGGGCACCCCTTCAGAACCAGAGGGCACCGCCGAGCTGGAGCCAGGTCCCAGTGACTCCCAAGGGTCCAAGTTTACGTCCCTCTTCTGCCAGTCCCTTTCCCCGTCCGACCGTGGCGGTGGTAGTGGTGATGGTGATGGGGGCGCACAGGGGTTTGGTGGCAGAAGCAGAGGCAGAGGAGGTAGATTCAGTGGTGGTGGGGGAATGAGGGCCGGTGGTGGTAGGGGAATGAGGGCCGGTGGCGGTAGGGGAATGAGGGGCGGTGGCCGAGGCGGATTTGACAGCAGGCCTCCTAGATTCCATTCCCGGGATAGAGGGGAAACTGCAGAATCAGATTTTAGCAACGCCAAATGTGACTTTAAAAGTAGACCTTTTGGGTCCAACAACCGGGGGAGGGGCTTTACCGGGAGAGGAAGGGAAAGTGGAAGTGGTCGGGGAAGGGGCCGCGTTTCCAGGCAACCAGATCGCAGTGGTACAGGTTATAATTCCCAACAGCCAGCACAGCATTCCCTGCATCCATCATGGGAAGCCAGCAAGAAGAGGAAAGAGCAGCAAGGACAAATCCAGGCTTTCCAGGGGAAGAAAATTAAGTTTGATGATTAAAGCTGTCTAAGCTGCAGCCAACTATTTTGTCCTTGAGGTGTAATTTTGATTAAACAGCTTGTTTATTATGATATATTTAGGATGTGACTTTGTAAATGTCCTGGTAATCTTGTGGTTACAATGAAAGGAAAAGGCCCAGCGCTACGTAGTCGATAAAGCCTCAAAAGTTATACTTTATATTCATTACACTTTTTTTTTGTGTTTCCATAGTTAAATTGGCATGCTTGAATCTTCATCCAAAACATTTGAAAGAATACTGTGAAAACAGCAGCCTACCTGTGCTTATTAAAAATAAGGTTTAACATATTACCACATCGACCAACATTGCCCGACATGCATTGCTACATCTATAAGTATGGCTATAATGGATTATTTTGTATAAAAAATAATAATTGTAATGTTATGTTCCTAATAAAATGTTATCGTTATTTGAGCGTTTTATGATAGTCATCTCATCTTGTAACACGGCGCTGTGGCGTTGGTGGGCTGCTACTACTACATACTATGTTGAACCATGGCTGTAAGCTGAGAGAGGGTCATGATTGTACCGTTATCCCGGGCTACAGAAACGCAATTTCCGTTATAATAATGACAATAAGGATGTTAGCCAGTTAACGGTCTCCGAAGCGAGAATATTTGAAAAATGACAAGGAGAACGATACATTTTTATTTATTTTATTCTTACATATAATTTGACCTGGACATATTCGAAACATGGAACGGAAAAGGATATCGCTCTGTCGGAA
>OMKX01009901.1:8814-19562 GCA_900302425.1 Brosme brosme
CCCCCCGCGCCGGCCCCCCCCCCCCCCCCCTTCGCTGACTATTGTGGAGAGTGGTGGAGGCGTATTTGCTGTAAACAGGCGGCTGCGTTGAAGGCACGGTATGAAACCTTGCGTGTGAGATGCGGTTTTCATTTGCAGCCCCAGACACCGTGGAAATATGACGATGCATTGCGTACGTGAAGCCGCCATTGACCATTATTTTCCATTTGTAGGGCCTTAAAGCCATCAACTTTGAACTATTAAGTGACATGCTTTTTTACCAAGACACACAGCCAGACATAGGCTTGTCACTGGTTAAAGTGGACCCTTCTGTATCCATGGGAATTACAGTGATAACCATGAATACAATATAGTTATTTTACAAGCAGAAGGAGCTTTTTAAATATATTTTTCAGGTGGTCATACCGTAGCTGCAATACTGCTTGACCATTTAAACTAGGAGAAAGCCATTCCTAACGCAGCAGGAGTTCCAATGTGTACAGTTTGACATGGCATCCCGCGGTGCGACACAAAAGGATTTAAGGGTGATTAAATATTTAACAGGGCTATCCTGCTTAAATATTCATTTTAATCCAAATGGCAAATGAAAGACAAGCATCAGAGCCATCGCACCAGACGATTACACAGATCTCTCCATCCATTCTCCCTGGAGAATAGACAGCATGGAGGATAAAAGCTGTCCATGGCAAAGGGTCATTTCTGCTCTTTTGTTTTAAGAGAGGTGCTGGAAAACACAATCTGAGGAATAGCATCTGTTCCCACAGATTCAAGAGTTTGTTAAATCTGTCCTTTGGTCACGGTTCTCATCAGTTTGGAAAGACGATTCAAAAAAGAAGAAGAAAAAAAGCATTTGAAGGAATAACTTGAGACAAACCATGTCTAAAGTGGTTGTAGCAGTAATACAATTATTTACCAAGTTGTTTTATTACATTGCTGCATTTTCATGGCAGAGGGTGCTCGTGTTTTAGTGAAGGCTTAACTCCTACTAAAAAGTAAGTAAAGGTGTAGCATTGGTGAATATCATTTTATGTGCAATATACAAATGAAAACGATAATGAAGTGTAGGCTATTCATTATTTCCATCATTTACGCAGCAGCTGTTATGCTGCACATTCCATGTGCATCGGGTTTTACTTATCAGGATATTACTTGCACACAATGTTGTATATTCTTGGAGGTTGCAGTTTATTATTTATATTGGGCTGACCCGAATACCATTTTAAATGATTCGGAATGTCGTTTTCGAATGAATCCATAAATATTCTCAGAAACAAAATAAACATAATATTTATAAATATGTACTGGTTTTGTCACTTTCTAGCACAGCTGAGGGCAGACATGAACAAAGTAATGTCATGGACTCCTGTGGATATTCTGCAAATAATTTCAAATATAAAGGAAAAAACAATGTAACAAAACTCCTGAATACTGAATTGTAATTTTAATCTCAAGGTCCAGAACCTATTGCTGAATACTTTAATTATTTGGGTCAGCCATTCATTAACAGTTCAACAATTTGTTCAACACAGGTAAGCTAAGGTCATTAATTATCCGCCAAGCTTTACCAAGCGGCTGCAAAACTGTCTTTGCAAGAAGAAAGGAAAAGCAGGCTATGTGGGCTACCCAAAACTACAAGAAGAGGAGTCAAATTCCTCAAAATTGTTCTGACAGCCTTGAAAGTTTGGGGCTCAGGGTGTGCAGACAGTCGGGCCTGGGGGGGAATATCTCAGTAGGTGGCTAGCGCCTCTTTCCCTGTTAATGAAACACTATACCCTGCCTTGTGTGCGTTTAAAACAAACGAGGAGGTCTCCAAGTTTATGTTCGTACCGAGTCACAGCAGTCAAGGACGCTTGTAGTACAATGAAGACTATTTTGCGTAATGGTGCATTTATGTTACCCAAGGAAACTTTAGGTATAATCTATTGGTCTTTGATCAGAGCAAAGGCACTCTGAGCAATTGGTGTCGTTTTAGAAGAGACTCCACTACATTTGATCAGATCATGCTGAACCGATGTAGACCACATGTGTGAAAAATAAGGCACAAACTTTGATGTTCAATGATTGACTGTGTCAATGGTGTCATTACTATACATTTTTATAGTAATTTCTTAGTGTAGCTAGAAAATGTGAATAGTCCCCTTAAACATTATTGGTATTTCACATTAAGACCATAAAAAGGACTTTATCAGATTTGTCTTGGTGCCCATTCCAACTGGCAGATCACCAATTTAAACATTAACACTATTGGAAAAAATGAATTAAGTGATTGACTTGTGTCACTATGAACAAAACCGATAGTTTAGAACAAATATTTTCAACAATCACCCTTGAGAAGTCATTGGGATCTCACAGCAACTCAAGGTACTGGAGAAGAGTGATACAAATGGTTGGTACCAACAACAATTGCTTTGAAATTAGCATTTTACTAATGTCCTCGTTTTTGCAATTCCATTCTTCATTGAAGCCACACCTTGCAATTGGATATCTTTCTCAAATAGAGCTTGCTTTGCACACAGGATCACGGAAACATGTGACAGATTAAGAATTTTGTGTCATCTTAACACCAATGTGAATGACATTATCAACAAAACACTGTTTGCATAACTATGGAAAAGATCTGCATGCATCTTGGCAAAGGCATGTTTCAGCCATCATTTTGGTGATTGGACATTTAACCCAAACTGAACAGAACCAACTTCATAGCCCAAACTATTGAATAACAAAGAGGAAATTTTAATCATGAACCATGGAAAAATGTTGAACCGGCATGTCTTTCAAAAATCATTTCAACCCTTTTCTCCTCTCACCTTCTGTCAAAACCTTGTGCACTGCAAATAACTCGCAGAGGGACACAGAAGAAAGGCAAGAAAGTAAATAATGCATGCCTACACAGGACCTGAGCAAAAGGGTGTACGCTTGGAGTGCTGTGGTGGATGGGATGGGATGGGGGGGGCTTGCTTGCTTGAGCGTGCCAGCCTCAGACAGCTCACGGCAGGAGATGGCAGACAAAAACGAAGATTTGCCACCATGGACGTGAAAGCAGAAATGACACGAGACATTCGGGAAAACAAGCCAACCTGTGTTTATCAAAACAAACACACGTGTCGACGCGGTGTGACTTACACCACGGTCCCTGTCAAAACAGTGTGGCGCTCTTGTTTTGACAGTCAAACGACCATATCGGGTCTCATTCACACTGGTGGGGGGTGGGGGCCTCAGGTTACGAGTGTTATAGGTTGCAGCTTGAAACTCTCTTCAAATGCAATTATCCAATTAGTGGAAATTGTGGCCCCAGACATGAGGGTGATGACGGTTGGAACACCCTGGGAGATGGTGACTGCTGTGTGCCAAAGGTGGTTCTGGAAGACCAAATCACCTCCAGGACATTCCAAAAGAATTCAACCTTCTTATTCGTAGCCGTTCGGTCCGCAGGAACAGAGGGACAAGACAAGGAATAACACCTGCAGGAATAGCACCTGAACACGTGCTGTCTGGTGGCTCAACCCACTAGTGCGTTAACCGGGCGGGCAATACACCTTGTTACCATGTCATCGCCCGCTTACATCCTACTGTCCTGTCCATAAGTCATAAAAATCCCGTAAAAGTATATTTTGAAACACCTTAACATTCTCGGATCCAGCAGTCCTATGTTATAGCAAAACTTTTGGGAGAAGACGGCGTGGAGACATTCTGCCGAAATTCTACCGAAGATAACTCATTCGCACAAGCGGATGAGGCTTTTAGAAGGGAATTTTAATAAGTGTATTTCTAAAGTGTCCAGTCTACACCGTATTTACTACTGCTGGCCGAGTTTGTTCGCTGTTAATAGCCAAATGCGCGCTTACAGATTCACCCCTCAAGCAACGTGATTGGTTGAAACAAAGATGAAGCCCAAGAAAGTGAAACGCACCATTCACCCAGATTTGAGCTCGTCTACCATCAAACTATGGAAATGTATGCAGATTTCAGATTTGTGTCAGATTTGTGAGACCACCTCAACACCAACCAGAAACATCGTTCCAAGCAGGGAAGCTGACACATGCAACGTGACTCTGGGTACTTATAGCTCTTGCAAATCCGGTAACCACTTTGCTGCATGTGGAGACACTGCCCTGCAGGACAAAGAACAGTCTTGGGGTTCTGACAGCAAGACTAAAGGTCTTGTTGCTACTTCCCAAAGCGAGAGCATTTATCTCCCACCTAAACATATTTGCCCTTCCCCTTGAGGTAATTTGACAGGTGTGTGGTCACATAACTACACACGCCTCTGTCTCTTTCGATTCTAAACACCGAAGTAAAGGCTGCTGCAATTTACTCCTTGTAAAAAGCCCAGATAAACCATTACCATTGTCCTTGGAAGGACAATGGTAAGCTCCTACTGCTTATATTTATGTTGTTCCAAAAAGTAATCACAAAAACAGTGTTTTATAAACATGCAAATTTCTGTCTAGATCTGTGTTCCCATAGTAAGAGGTTTACAGATCGCTTGTATTGATGATTTCAAAGAGAAGTTTCACATGTCAAGACATTATAGTAAATAAAGTCTAGTAGGGAACCACACGTTTTATTTTTTCAATTTAATATTTCCTAAAAAGTTTTCAGAAAAGTTTGCCCCTTTTGACTGCACTGTTAGTCAAGGAAAGCCTCGTCAATCTGAACTCAAAATGTACAGAGGTCCACAGAAATAACATCTGTGCAACTGAAAGGATGTTAGGTTGAGGAAAGAAACTATTAGAGAGGAACACCCCAAGCCATAGGAAGTGTTCTCACGTAGGATCTTCCCCTTGCTTTGATTAGTTTGTACAGTTGTTTGATTAGTGTAAAAAGCCCCTTCGCTTTGATCACTCTGAAACAGCGATTCTGTGGTAATGCTCGCCCACCCCCAGATGAAAGGGTGGACACGGATGAAGGGGAGACGGGGGGAAAAGCTGGAACCGGATCTTTAAGGTGTTCTTCACCTCAACTTCCTAATTCACCTCAGCAGTATTGAGATCAATGACATACAGGTGAGGGCGTGTCTCTGGTGAGGAGACAAAGGAAGTGACAGATGATCATAGTGTGTCGCCAGTGCGGCAGGGCAGCAGGTGATTATGTGTCACACACGTCCCCCATCCTGTTGTTGTTTTTTGGCGTCGTTAAAAAAAAAGATAGGGATTGTTATGTGCAGTTGCACCAGTAGTGCAATATGTTTAGACAAACTCAAGACGGCATTTCTTCATATTTTTTCATGGTCTCAGTTTGAATCGGTGCCTGTCTGGGGGAGGAAAGGAAACATGAAGTTATATTATATCTTAGCCCCAGGCTGAGGGAGAAAATACTGACTGACAGGGCTTTACATTCTGGCCTGCCCACAAATAAAGACTAAAGCTAGAAGGAGTAGATGCCAGCTCTCGGGGCCCTTCTAGTGTGAAGTCATCGGGGTTGTTAAGTTCTGGAAGAGCAGGTGAGCAGGTATTATTACCTCATAACTAAAAGGATATTTGCACACCTGTTCTCGTGCAAAGTGAAGGTACACAGAGGCGAAACAGTATCACCCTTATGTTAACAAGACGAGACAATGCCACCGCAGGAGATGAATTGATAGACTATACACGATACAAACACGGCCATTTGAAGAAGAGAAAGAAAGCTCTCCAAACATTTGAACATTCGTGTTCATAGATGCCCCCACTTAAAAGTGATACACGATGGGGGAAATGACTAACTTACTGATTGTACGGTGGAGGCCAACAACAGGGATGACTCCTTGGATAAATTGAATGTTTGGTTGACCTCGTCAAGCACGGCTTTTTCAGATGTGAGCGAGGCGGGCGGGGGTTGAAACTAGGGCTGATGAGGGCATGCTGCAGTGGCGCTTCTCCTCCGTACCTCAGGGAAGGAACCTGCAGTGTAATCAGGTCTCTCTGGGCAAATTACAGGCTGAGCATGCCACTAAGTGGAGTTCAATCCAGGGCTGAGGGAGAGGTCACCCATTAAAACTAATATTCTTAAGTCACTGAGTGCATTCCTGTGCACAACGTCACCGCCGCACAAAAACGGCGGCCCTCATCATGACAGGCATTTAAAGTGTGCTGACATTAAGACTCAAAAGGACATCTTTATAGTTAAGAAAGAAAATGTTTCCAGGCAGGGACATAATAACAGCTTTACTGGCTCCTCTTGATGCATTTTTGAGATGCCCGGTAAAGGAGGAATGCCAGACAAAGGTCAAACAAAGGGCTTTGCTGGCTCCTGCATTATTGTCTAGGTCTACACAGAGTTAAATAACTATGTGGGCGGGTCTACAGTCCAATAACATACAGTACTGGCCTTGTACAGAGGACAACTAGTACACATTCCCATTTGCCATAATAAATGAATGCCACATACAATAAGAAAGTGTATTTTTTGCCCTTCGCTTATGGAATTTAATATAAGATCTAAATGCATATATTGATGCATAGCACAACTACATTTTTGTCATTGTTCAATAACCTGAAAGATGATTGATATTTAGATATTCATCAAATCTTTCAACTATTATCAATGTCAACAGGGACGGCATGTAAATAAAGTCCACAATAATGTCCAGTGTCATCTAACGAAACGAAAAACCTTAAAACTGTACCTTGCAACAGATGTTGATAGCGCATCATAGAAGACTTGTGTAATTAACTATTACAAATGTCCTTGTGGATAAAAATTTGAATCCAAAAGTCTGATTGATGCGATGCATAAAACAACTCAACTCTTCAATTTATCTTTTAAGACAAATAATAACAATTAAGCCAAAAGTGTCTATAAGACATAGCAACTCATTTTTCCATATAAGCTGCTACTCTGTTTCCAAACGTTAACCAAGACAGTAAATCAACATTGCAAAGAAACTAAAATACATATTTGATACATTATTTTTGAGCAACAGTGATAGTAGCAGATTTATGATGAAAATATTTGTATTAATAATCAGACCTTATGTTTAACTGGAACTTTCTTTTGTAAAGCATCCATTTTTTGGTGGCGCAACATAAGCAATGTGTTGCCACCTACATAATGATATTATAGAACTCATAACTTTTACCACTTACGATGCACTCAAGGTATTACATAACAGCCAATAACAGAGCATGTCATACCTCATTATGAGGTAGGCCCTATTCGTTACACTGATAAACACACAATTCATCATGGAAGAAGTGACATTAGGGGGCATCCATCCTTCAGCCCATTAAAGAATGGCACTTAGCATAGTGTTGTATAAATAATGGGATTCCCCAACATATAAACTAGCCTCGCTGGCTAATAGTCATCCAAAGCAAATTTCCACCTCAGATTTCCAAATAATTTTCAGCAACAAAAAACCAAAGACAAATTGAACGACTGTTGCTAATTGTTACCAATGGAGATGCTGGAACACTTCTGATTAATATTATCAATATTATACATAACCTGCAATATTTCCACTTGTGCAATTTTTTAAAAAATATTTTTGAAAAACAAAAATATATATATATATATATATACACACTTTTTAAATTATTTTATTTTATTGTTGTAAAACTAACTTTCGTGCTGTGACATGTAAATTTCCCCATTTGCGGGACAAATAAAGGGATTTCTATTCTATTCTATTCTATTACCAAACAATTCTTTGCATTCCCAATCCAAGTTCCTATCTTGAACACGTCATCTGAGATGCATATTTGACCAATCCTGCACAACAGAATTATATAACGGACAAACCATGTAATGACAAGATAAAATACAACTGGTGTGCAGATGAATGGGGAACCTTAGAAACTCAGCACCATTGCATGAATCCACATAAATGCATTGTGATAGAGTTGGGGAGGTAACTGACCTGGTTGATTGAGTTGGCAGAACAGGAGGCTAGCCCAGTTCCCAGACAAGTAAGGAAGAACATCCCTGGGTCAAAGGGTACAGGTGCCATTGCGAAGCCAGCTGCGGCCGTCACCACCACCAGGGCTGAAAACATGTAGAATGTGGATGAAAACGATGCATCGCAAAAAAACGAAAACGTCTACCTCTATATGATCCTATCCCTGATTTGAACACTACATTATGTTATGATGTGTGATTTGCAAGTAGATTCATTCGTCAGTACACTACTGTGCATTACCCAAAGCAATGTAAGTGTCACTGAGTATAATACTGCGGGCTAGGATAGTGTAGAGGTTAGAGTGTTAGACTCTGAGCGGAAACAAAGGGTACAATATCTGCAGCCTACCTGTTGGTATTGGTAGAGATGTTCCGATACCATTTTTTCCTTCCCGATTACGATACCTGAACTTGAGTATCGGCCGATACCGAGTACGATTTTTTTGGGGGGATATTTTTTATTTATTTATTTTAACAGCTGTATACCACTAACCCTGTATGGATATACAGATACAGCATCTAGCATTGTAACTACTAATAGCACTTCTTCTTATTAAGGGGTTCTCTTACGATGACAAGAATGTATAGTCGTTTCACTGACTGTCGACAAAATGTGCTGATTGTAATTCGCTTTGGATAAAAGCCTCTGCTGAATGACAAAACTGTAATGTAAATAAATGTAGAGAATTAATTCTATAAAACTTTATTTTATTATATAGTTATCTGTTTGGTATTGATATGATATAAGTTGCCTAACCCCCACCTGCTCCTCCATAAGGACATTTATCTGAATGCATGCACTTAAAAGTGTCTGCTGTATGACCATAGTATATGTAGTACTGTACCTGTTAGTCTGCTTTTCGCTAGCCTGGCATAGACACCCGGTAGCTCGGATACATCGACCTTGAGCTCCTTCCACTGTCTGTCAAGACGGGCCTCCCTGGCCTCATCTGTCTCCACGTGCAAATGTGGCGTCTCCTCCGATGTCTCCACCTCACTCCCCGTCTTTAGTAAGGTCCTTTCAGCCGAGGCCGGTACATTAGATATTACCGGCGATGCCGCTTCCCCACTGGTGACATTTTCTGGCAGAGGCACAATGTCTGCTGCGTGCAAGGGATAGATAGCCGGTACATGCTGCACCCGTTGGACCACACTGTCCTCCCTCTCGTCCACTACTGGGATAGCAGGCGTCCGCTTAGGGACGGCTCGCTGGTGGAGCTCGCTGCTGCCCTTTGTAACGTACTGAAAAATGTAAAAGAAACATTCAACATTCCAAGATTTGTTTCATATTCACACACACACACATATATATATCTATATATATACATATATATATACATTTTCCATTCGTATCTTTTTGATTTTTTTCATATTAGACTTTTATAATGTCAGCGTCCAAAAACATGTTAAAAATGATTAACAAAAACCGTTTGACTTACTGTTTTAAAAAGACAAGCGTTTGATGTAAAGATATCTGCAGACTAGTAATCCTTGCATAATATGACGTTGAAACAGAAGCAAACATTTTTGGTGTATGCACATTTACCAACAACTTACCTGACGTTTTAGGAAATGCAGCTGCTGGTATGTTATCCAATTCGATGGCTCTTTCCTATATAAATGAATAAGGCTGCGAGCAGTCTGATAATTTATGGAAGCACTTCCTAACAACTTCTGGCTCACACCTGCACCAACCAGACCTAGAATTAGAGGACACTTTGTTATTGTCACCATGTAAGCTCTCTCTGGGACGCACATTCAACAACAACCATGACAATGAGTCTATCTCATTCGCAATGCTGCGTGAGTGCTGTTTACTATCTTATATAAAATCCAAGCACGGTGTTAACAACCTCTGGATTTGTACGTTCAAGGGTTTGTTTAATACATTAAAAAGGGTCAAACGTTTTTAAATAAGTCGACAGTTACATTGCGGGTAGTACCATAAACGATTTGTAACGGAATCACAATAACACGGTCATATAAGGTCAACACCAGACTAGATATGCCACCTTATAGACGATGGAGCTATTAATGTGTGCTACCGTGGCTAGCCTAGGTATTCGCTTTGAGGGCTACATTTAGCAAACGATCATTAGGATACCAGTTCACATGCAACGCAGCAATAACAATCCGCAAATATGTTGTATTTATTCACCTGACAGTCTGGTACATGGTGTTTTAAACATGTTGTCAAAGCATAGAGCCGGTACTCGTTATGTCCTCTTCACATGCAGTGCGCCGCCATTGTGACCTCCTGAGGAAGAGAATAACTTCCGCTGTCAAAACGTTGTGCAACGCGTAGCAACGTGCGCATGCTCGAGCGCGGGCACAACATGTGTGTTGCATTTACAACCTGGACCCTGAACCTAACGTTACATACACAATCTTTTTGTGAATAATATAAACACATTTCCATTTATAAATGGAAGAGTACCTCTTTTTAAATTATCATATCAATATCCAATCTCGAAAGATATATAGATCCGGATCAATATTTTCATTATAAAAATGGACATACAAATTATGGATACATCCAAAATAGTTTAGCCGTGTATGTGAGTTGAGATTTGCTGATATCGATATCTTTGTGGAATTTAAATGTAATACAAAATAAGTACCCTACTGAATATAAACCCATAATCGTTCAATTGTGCATGCTGTGATGTTAGGATTTATACTGCAGCTTGTTAAAGGCAACTGGATTTATAGTTTGAGAGTATATGACATCAGTTTTCTACCATGAAACTGTAGAGAGTGAGAGTGAAGGGGGTAGAGGGAGAGAGTGAGAGATAGACAGAGTGGGAGGGAGAGAGAGAGAGAGAGAGAGAGAGAGAGAGATCGGAGGGATGAAGAGATGGAGAGATGAG
>OMKX01009994.1:3129-16614 GCA_900302425.1 Brosme brosme
AATCTATACCAATATATATATATATATATATATATATATATACTAACTATATAACTAACCTAAACTACATTAACTGTTATCAGGACTTTGGGCCCAAGGTGAACTTCAAGAAACGGAAGGTGCGTATGGGCAATTTCCAGGGCCTGCCAGCGATCAGCAAGGCCCTGGTGGAGAGGATGGTGCAGGAGCCCGTCCTGGCGGGCTTTCAGCCTGTAGAGCAATGCAACCTAGACTACCACCCTGAGCGTGGCTCCTCCATCGACCCGCACCTGGACGACTCGTGGCTGTGGGGTGAGCGCCTGGTAACCGTCAACATGCTCTCGAACAGTGTGCTCACCATGTCTCTCCAAGCAGTGCAGGCACTAGAACTCAGACTGGGGAGTGAGGACAAAATCAACGATGAGGATGATCAGGAGGTACAGGTGGCCATCCATCTTCCTCGCAGGTCATTGCTGGTGCTGTACGACGAGGCACGCCACAAATGGAAACACTCCATTCACAGGAGGGACATCACGGGGCGCCGGCTGTGCAGCACGTACCGAGAGCTGTCGACGGAGTTCCTGCCCGGGGGGTCGCAGGCGGAGGTGGGGTTTCGGCTGCTAGACGTGGCTCTGAGCTTCAGCCACACTGCGAGTTGAAGGGACTACAGGCTGGCGGTTGATACACAGTGCAGTATGCTGCGGACGCATGTAATTCTTCCAACGTCAATATGAGATTGATGTTGTGTGATGCATATGTAAACATTTTACGATTTGCTACTATTTTAAACTTTTGAACTGACACTCAAGCATATGCACACACTTTTTTTTATGGAGGCTACATGTACACAGGTATTCGTGGATCCAACACTGAAGATAGACTTGTTTCTAAAAGATAACATTCATCACAACAGTACTAATGAGACTAATAATTTAATCTTGACTCGCCGATGACCAATGGTTGAAATTATTCTGTTCAAAATACTGCAATAGCACTACCAAAACAACAAAATAACAACAATTTATTGTTTCCAATGTCTGTTTGACCTTTAAAGACATCAAAAGGTTGAAGTGTGATACTGATATGTGTTAAGTGTACTGGTTTAACTTTATACACTTTATAAATAAACGGTTGAATGTGCAAGGAAGGAATAATTGCAGCAATTGGAACCATAATAAACACAAATATTAATATATACCAGTATACTAATTTTTGTAGAATTTATTGAATGTAGAATTTTATAGAATGTATTTACTCATCACATCTTCAACAAGTTCATCAGTCCAGTCCTGAAATAACTATTATTTTTTGACAGATTCATAAATCAGAATATCGATGTATATGATTGTTAATATAATGGCCGTGTTTATTGTGAAAATGACTGGGCTGTTTTTTTGGTTTGAGTAAAAACTGTTGCTATGTTCTTCACGTCACTCATTATCAAAGCACTTAATGGACTAATCAATCAACTGGAGATAGTTGTGTAAGCAGGACTAGGGATTTGTGGTGGTTTTACGATCTTATAAATAGCTTGTAATTTAACAAAGCACTGTATAATAACAGAGCTAAGAATGTTTTTGTAGATGCTCATGCAAATTAAACCTTTTATGATGTCACAAAGGGCTAATCACATGGTAGACGTAGATCACAGATGTAAAAATATAATAAAACAGGATAATTTGAGATATTACATTTAATTTAGTAAAATTATCAAATCACAGGCAAAACCCCATATTTCGTGGTAAGGCATTCATTTATTTGATTGTTTTAATGTTGGATATAAAACTATCAGAAAACCTTAAACTAAACGCGCACGATAGCTATACTGTAAAGAACAATTGTATTAAATTGTATTGAGATTGTTTAGGTTATTTCTGTTTAGTTATATATAATGTTCTATACTGAGACTGCATTATTTTTGTTTTACTGCATAGCGTTATTCTTTTTCGTGGCATACTGACCTGTAATTATTAACCTGGAGATGACATGACACTCGCATGTTTATGTTGTTAATTCAGACTTTAATTCCTTTTAAAAGATAGAATGTGTCTTGCACTAGCATCTACGCCCCGATGTGACGTAGGACACATGCGTCACAATGTAAAAGCTCAGTTGATGACAAGTCCAGATATCTACAGAAGACCGGATAAATTGCACAGCAATAGATTCGCCGTTGTAATCAAGGGTTCCATCTCTTCCGTGTTGGCAGTCAGTGTAATACCCTGGTAGATCATTTGCTAATGGAACCGAAAATAAATGGCTTCAAAAAGGTTATCTTTCGCAGCGTAAAGAAGTCGAGAGCCTTTTAAAAATTAGCTTGTTAGCTAGCATCCATCGCATCCAGTTGAATCGAACCCTTCATTCGTGAACTCGAGCGTCAGAAGACCTACGGGGTATGGTTCGTTTTAATACATTGCTGAGAATGTGCAGAGTCCACTACTGCTTGGAGTGAAATACGTGTCCAGAATTAACATTCGCTGACGAACGAGAAGCCCCGGGGCTGACCCCCGGTAGGCGACAAAAGCATGGCAGGGAATCCGAGGAGGGGCGCGGGTCTCATTGGACTGATGAAGGACGCCTTTCAGCCCCACCAGCAGCCGCTCCAGCCCCACCAGCCTCCCGTGGTCGATAAGAAAATGGTCGAAAAATGCTGGAAACTAATGGACAAGGTAAACCCACGTCCATGACTTACGTCAAATGCTTTCCGTTGTTAAACATGGACACATCAACACTATATTGATAGTGTAAACAATGGGGCATTGTTTTATCCCTCAATATTTGCTATCCATTGGAAGGATCCTTTAGCATTATAAGGGGATTATTGGCATCAATGTGTGCACTTGTCTAAGTCACTTTGTATCATTGCTTAAATTGTTTGTATCAAGGCCACGGTTGCACCCTTTAAGACTGGCCTTTGTAATGTTTCCTTATGCGGCTTTTGCATTTTCCAATTCAATACACGACAATGGTCTTACGATTGGAAATTGTGTTCGTTACTAGTGAAACTGTTGACACCAGATATAATTAGGGAATGGACTCAGGACTGCTTAATAACGCCACTTCATACCAATTGGCTTTTTTTTTTAAAACAAATTGTTAAGAGAGATGTGTCATTGGTTAGAGACATGCAACATATAACCATAGGAATTGGTAGACATTACTGCAACCAAAGCGTTTATTATAAACAAACATTAGCTTTTTTGTTCTCGTCAATACGTTCATTAGTCACTTACACCATATATTTTCTCATTTCGTAGACATTTCATCTAAAAAAGTAAGCTCCTCCGTTAGAGGTATCTTGCACATCCTTAATTTCATCATTATATACATTGCATTCTATAATCGAAAATAACGTAAAGTAAATTTGTCTTATGCAGGTTATTTTAACTTGTGACTTTCACTCTACATACTTGAAAGACGAATTGCCTCTATATGAATCCATTACATTAAAGTCACTATTCATCACTTTAAAGCCACAATACCAAAAACTGTAACTACCTGCAATGCAATTGGCAAGAATTGATTTAGAAGACTATAAAAACTATCTCTTATCAGAGGGAAATGGCTGGGGCATCCGATTTGTTCAGACGGAAGACGGTTGCAGCTGTTATCGTCTCCATTCTCACCTCTTCATCTACTTCACCAATCATCACATTATCTAACCCAGTGGTTCCCAACCTTTTTGGGACTAAGACACACCATGATGGAGAATCCGTACCAGAAATTTAAGGCAGACGACTTAAAGTTGTTGGGCAGGATTATGAAAAATGTCACACAAATTATTACAAGGATATATATATATATATAACGACTAGGTTATTTGCAATTGGCAATATACATCAGACTGTCCAAAAGGTACTGCATTACATGGAACAATTAAACATTAATTAAGCAAATCATAATCAAATCATACCAATTATATTAGTAACCTAGACCTATTTTAGGATTATGCATTAAATACCACAACATTTCGCCTTGCCCTGTGACCATTGGTCTAATCAGTTCCATCTTAATAAATGGACACTTCAGACTTCCTATTTCCCTCATGATAACAACATTATTGTTATTAAGTGTCCTAGAGTGATTCTAGCACCGTGAATGTGTACTTCTGCATACTTGAAGGACAAGGCCATCTTAATTGTTTAATATGCTATACTTGTACTACATGCTAACCTCTATTCATGTCCACAGAAATTTAAGGTATTAAAGAAAAAAATAAAGCATTCCTAATAAAGTCTGTCTCTCTCACAAATGAAGGGAATCTGGAGTGATAACCAAAAGCCAAAATGTACTCCCCATACTGTCACTGAGCAATGGACACTTTTATGAGTGTGCTGACTTTCTCACAGCCTACTAACCAAACACCAGTAGGCACCAGGAAAGCTTTTGTTACCGCTATGCTAAATAATCACTGGACCTTTTGATCAATTTAAGAATGATGGCCTGATGTCCATAATATTGTCTGTCTTTAACAGACTGTGCTTATTTCAAACATTTTCACTTCCCTTCTTAGCTAACCTTAAAAGAGGTTGAAAAATATAATGGTAGTATGACTTTTTATGGGAAATTGGAAAAATGCCCTTTTCTTACACCAACTACAGTGGTTGTATTATTGAGAGTGGGTGTAAGATGAGCACAATACGTATTCATTAGTTGCCAATCCCCGCAACGTTCCTTTATCATCATAGAGGTTAGACAAGAATGTAGGAACAGTTCGATTTTGAGAGAATATAGTAGTTTACAGATAACGGTTTGCCCCAATGAAACATCTATTGTAAGAATTTAGATTTAGTAATTTGGCTGTATTCTAGAGGGCGCAATAGTTTTGTATATACCTATATATCATCACAATGTTTGTTTCAACACCAAGGAGCTCTGGAGAAGGGTGCTTAATTTAATTCAGTGCCATTGATTTGTGGCTATGAAAAGTCCTCAACAGAAATTAAAAATAATATTCAGAAAGAATATTGGTAGCGTACCACACTATTTTTTTCTATGTGTCCCTGCTCGGCATTTCAAATGCCTTTTTAAAGTTGACAACTTTTCAAATTGTATAGCTAGTAGGCAAGAGACATGAAACTTTGTTTTATCCCAGACCTTTCAGAAGTTTAGTTGAATTTCGTTCTTTAATTGAAACATAGCCAAGATACGTCATTGCATGAGAGGTTCATCTATACCCTTCTAAAGATCCTATGGCTAGAAAATCCTGTTTTTTTTTTGTTGTAAAAAAATTAAATAAAAAGATGTTTTGGTATCAAATGGAGACATTCCACAATATCCATCCATATTGCAAAGCCCTCATTGAATTGGGATAATAAGCCTGTGAATTAAAACCTTTTCTAATTTCCGCCAACAGGTGGTCCGCTTGTGCCAGAACCCCAAGGTGGCGTTGAAAAACAGCCCACCCTACATATTGGACTTGTTGCCGGACACCTACCAGCACCTTCGCACTATCCTGTCACGCTACGAGGGCAAGATGGAGGTCCTCGGGGAGAACGAGTATTTTCGTGTGGTGATTGAGAACTTGACCAACAAGATCAAGCAGACCATCAGCCTGTTCAAGGAAGCCAAGGAAAGGATGTACGAGGAGAACTCTCAGCCTAGGTAGGCCTGCCTCCTCTTTCAGGATTTGTTAACATACACCATTTAGTCGTTTTTTATCGAGAGATTTTTATCCAGTACACTTTAATTATTTTCTTTTTTAAGGGGCATGTGATTAGTGAGTGAATGAGCAGGTAGGGATCAATTGTGCACATTAATTAAGACCCAGAACCTTTCGGCTGTGAGTCCAACACCGTAACCACTATATCCTGCACCACCGCACCACCTGATAAAATGATGTATCATGCTTATATGCTTAATATGCCACATCCTATACTTTAAAGGGGAACCAGCACACTCTGGTATTTTATAATACAAGAGAGTACTGCTTCATATGCCTGTTGTTATTAAAGAAAAACATGGTCTGCAACATCAACTCAATTTATGCAAACTTTGCCTAGAAGTTGGACCGTTAACGTCATTTTTCCTAATCTGAACGATGGATAACTTGAACCCCTGACCAATGATGTCAACGGTCAAATGTTCCGATTTTTTTTGCTGCAGTACTCGTATTAGAGAGTAGCGACGTGATGGTTCCCCTTTGACCCAACTGTATCATAGGCTGGTTGTATACGTTCAACTATATTGACAATGAAATGGTCTTAGGTTTTGTATCGTGGGGAAACGACGATATAATTTAATTTAGCCTAGTTTTGAATACGGGTTTGGACAACATGGATATTGAGTTGGATTGCTTAAAAATGCAACCATACATACAATAATGCCAAAACCAAGACTGTGACTCAAAATGAGTCATAGTCTTGGGAACTTCTGTACCTGATTGTATTGAGAAATATATAGGATCATCTTAACACAGTGGACACGAACATTGGTTTGTGTCTGCAATGTAATAAAGTATGATCAATCAAATCAGGCAATGTCTCTTGAGGTCTGTTTTTCATGTTTGTTATATTTTCGGAGAAAATGTCACGGAGTTAAAGATCGTTGTTTCCGTTCTGTTTTTCGTTTTTGCATACTTGTGACTGGCAGATGTGACAGACTTCACTTCCCCTATTCGCAGAAACCATGAGCAGAACAGAAATCTGTCTCTCCTCATCGCTCCCTTTACCCTCTGATAGTCATCACTGCTGCTGTGGTGTATTTATTGTTGGAACACATCTATTTGTTTCACCACATGTAGGACTAGTGGACATTTGTGTCTGCTGCACATTCAGTTGTATATGCGTGTACATAATTTAGGAAGAAAAACAGTAGAAAAAAAACTGTCCCCCTTGAAACTGTAAGATCGAGCGGTATGTGTCGCCTGTTGCACTTTAGGTTAGCTGTGTGAGCACGATACGTAAAACAGGGGGGCTCTCCTACTACTAATAATTATGGTTTGCCATCTGTCGTGACTACGGTTTGAGTTTAGCATGTAGAGGATTCTTTATAGTTAAGTTTTCTGTTCCGAATGGGATGTGACATGGATGATAATCCTGGTAACGAATGCCTTGGTTGTATGTCTAGTCTCGTCAGGCAGTGTTATAAAGGATCACAACAAGAAACACAGACTTCCTGAAAACAGGAAATGAAGGACATCGACAGTGCTTTCACTATTTCGCAATTGTACTTGCATTAAAGGGGAACTTCACTTCGTAACATTTCTAGGGTCATCCTCAGCACCCCAGACCGTTCTTAGGTTTCTTGCTTCAATATGTAGATATTTGTTACCCATGCAAATAATAAGCAAGCTCTTCTGTGTAAACCCGAGTTGAATCGATCGGGCACAGCTATCCCCTGATCAAAACAAAATCCCCTCCTTCTCAGACATTTCGGTTTCGCTAGCTATGAGTAATACAACACTATTTCTAGGAGCAACCTAATGTTATTGTCTGGAGGTACGTTGCTGCAATGATATGATATGATATGCATCCTCAAGTTCGACATTAAACTGCCCGGGTCTACTTGCTGTATTTGTTAAGGAAAGCAACAAAAAAAGCGGAAAATAATGAAATGACTAATCGGAAAATGAAGGGTCACATGGACATGGACGTGTGAAGCGTGGAAGATGTACTCAATTATGCAATAATATTTTGAAAATGAATTACACAATTTAGACTACAATCCTTTAAGTTTCATACTATCATCACTGCTCATAGGACCTAAAATAACTATTTGCTGCACCAGCCACTGGGCCTGGTGGATGGACAAAGACACAAAATCACAAACGCATGAGCATGCTTCGTGAAATATTAGTTTGTCTTTATATTCATTTATATGTGGTTGTGAAGTTGCGTGTTTCTGACCCAAAGATTATTGAACAAAATGTGCATTCATATCAATCACAATCACAATAAAGCCAATCTAGAAGTCTGAATCTGGTACATTACTAACCCCCCAGAAAAAGACCAGCATTGGTAAAGGGGCTGTTCGGAGGGAGCATTGGTAATGGGGTGAAAGGGTTAATTCAGGGTGCTTCACTTTCTTTCATTCTGTGTCTTTCTCTAAGCTAGCTTTAGCTAAGGCATGCTCCAAATAACCGGCACCGGTCTATGATCCTGGTTCCCTCAGTAGCTCACATACTAACCTGGTGTTCCTCTCTCTTTGGTTTCTCAGACGAAACCTCACCAAGCTGTCCCTGATCTTCAGCCACATGCTGGCCGAACTTAAGGCCATCTTCCCCAATGGCCTCTTCCAGGGCGACAACTTCCGCATCACCAAAGCAGACGCTGCAGACTTCTGGAGGCGCTCCTTTGGGGACAAGTCAGTATTTCTTCAGCCAAGGATCAACGACACAACCTCAACAACAACAAACTCTTGTCTTCCGGGCAAAATTTTAAAGCAAACCCCTCAGAGGCAAGCTCAGACAACTGGGCCCAATTTCAAGATGCTGGATTTCCAGGTTAACCAGATATGTTAAGTCAGAATTCAGGAGGATACCATGCCTAGACTAATCTCAGTTCAGTTACCATGGCGATCCATGCTGTGGGCCTAACCTTGAGCCAACCTGGTACATAGCAGGTTTGCGCCTTGATAACTTACTCTACAGCTGTAGCATCGACCTCTTTCTATCGTTTCATTGGTTTAGATAATGGCAACGAACAAGTTCATATGGTAGCGGTACATAGGCCGAGCAGCGGGGGTCTAGGGGTACCGTAGTTCAGCAGCAGGGGTCTTGGGGTACCATAGTTCAGCAGCAGGGGTCTTGGGGTACCATAGTTCAGCAGCAGGGGTCTAGGGGTACCATAGTTCAGCAGCGGGGGTCTAGGGGTACCATAGTTCAGCAGCGGGGGTCTAGGGGTACCATAGTTCAGCAGCGGGGGTCTAGTGGTACCATAGTTCAGCAGCGGGGGTCTAGGGGTACAATAGTTCTGCAATGGGGGGTCTAGGTGTACCATAGTTCAGCAGCGGGGGTCTAGGGTACCATAGTTCTGAACGGGGGGTCTAGGTGTACCATAGTTCAGCAGCGGGGGTCTAGTGGTCAATTTGAGAGTGAGTGAATTTGTTCCTCGAGATTGAAATCAGCTGTTCTGAAACCGAAAATCCCACCAGCCCAGGGTTGCGTTCTGGTTTAAGCTGAAACATAACCCTGGCAGACCTTATTAACATAATAACATCAGCATATTGTTATGCCGGTTGTTTTGGTTTGTCAGTTATAATAATAACATAAAATGACAAACCAAAAGCGGAGTCAGCGACATGATTTCCTTGTAAATGTCTGTGTATGACCCCAGGTTAGCGGTCCTAGTCTCCACTGTTCCTGTAATGTGGTGACTTGGAACAGTGGTAACTTGTTTAGCGGTAACTTGTTTAGTTGTAACTGACGTCAGCCCTGTCCTGGCAGGACCATCGTGCCCTGGAGGACCTTCCGTCAGGCCCTGCATGAGTTCCACCCCATCAGCTCTGGGCTGGAAGCCATGGCCCTCAAGTCCACCATCGACCTCACCTTTAACGACTACATCTCTGTGTTCGAGTTTGACATCTTTACCAGGCTGTTCCAGGTAGGCTCTCCACTCTGACCCACACCGTTTGCACGGACAGCAACTCATGACTCAGCATCTCTCCCTCTCTCCTCGCTCTCTCCCTCGACCTCTCCCACTCTCTCTTTGTCCCCGTCTCTCTGTCTCTTTGTCTCAGTCTTTCGCTCTCTGTATCTCTCTCTCTCTCTCTGTCTCTCTCTCTGCCTCTCTCCCTCCCTCTTCTCGGTCTCTCTGTATTTCTGCAACCTATATTGTTTTCTTAGACCATTTCGTCCACATTTGCGTGGGTGGTTAATTTCAGCCCCATGGTTACCCTTCCTGCTAAATGAGAGGCACAAGAGCATGTGGTAGCGGAAGTTGGGCATGCAGGAGGGTCAGTTGTTGGAAGCCTTCACAGGCGGTCGGCGGTGAAAACGCCAAGCGGCAGGCCTCCAAAGGAGAACTCTGGGGACTCCAAGGTCTGAAAAGTTAGGTGCCCACAAAGAAATGCAGGGGCACAGGAAGTCGTGCGTTCGTCTCCATGAATGGGGAGGTTCTTAAACGCGCAACAACCACTTAATGAGGCTAAATGTAGTTAAACAAACAGCTAGAAACCTCACATGATGTGCACAGAGGAAGTTGACTATTGAGCACAAACAGAAGCACACATCTATTATTTATCAGAGAATTGTGTTTTATGCTCACTGAGCTCCATTTATCCTGCTTAACAAACCGCTTAAAGAGGCTTAATGGTCAGCCTCATTTGTTGCATTTCTCTTTGATTCATTTTCTTGCACTTTGCACATTGTTGGAACTTTTCCTCTATGCAAAAGGTCCAACTGTTGGACCAACTGTTCAGGTACACTAAGCCTTTTTTTTTAGGGTGTTTTTTTTGGGGGTTTCACTGAAACGTCCCATCCCTCAAGTCATATAAACAAATATGATAAAAAGAAATTACATATATTTTTACTTAAACTCACTTTTGTGTGAGTAGTTTTTTTCCTCACATTTACACAGCTCTGCTTTTTAGACTCAAACGCGGGCAAAATGGGCTTATTGTAGAGCCCATCGAGACGGTCCAGTCAAGACTAGACCTTAGCATTGGGCTTGTGGAAGATTAGCATGGTTAGAGGTTGAGCATTGAACTTGTTGATCCTACTTATTTATGCATTTTATTTTCAAAGTAGTCTGGTATTTTTGACTTCCTCCTAGACTTCACACTAGTTTGTTCTTGTTAGCATGCTGCCATCTAAGGGTGAAACTCAACCACGAGATGCACAATAAAATAAATGAATTGATGTCTAATGCATCAGATGCATTGATCAGAAATCAATGTTTAGGGGCGCCCCGGTGTAGAGCACGTACCATTAAGGCTCAGTCCTTACGGCAACGACCCGGGTTCGATTCCGGCCCTGGGTTATTTGCTGCATGTTCTCTCTTCCATACCTTCCTGTCTAACTCACTGTATCTTCATGAATAAAAAAACAAATCAATGTTTAGATTTAAGATGGCTTGTTTTAATCTATTTTACAGAAGACAATGTAAAATGCTGGGAGCCCTGTGTTTGCCATCCATGGTCATGATGTTTTTTTCATCACAGTATTTTTCATTTAAACCCTTAGATGACCGCAAACTCTCAAAAGTAATCCAGCATAAACCCTGTGTGCCTTCCTTGACTCTCACTTGTTAAACAGTTAGAGCTTCCCTGTACTTGGCATTGTGCACCATAGAAGCAGATGTGTTTTGCTTATGTTTGTGTTTGTGTGTGTTCATGTCTGTGTTTGTGTTTGTGTCACAGCCGTGGGCATCTCTATTAAGGAACTGGAACAGTCTAGCTGTTACACACTCCGGCTACATGGCCTTCCTGACGTACGATGAAGTCAAGGCCAGACTTCACCGCTTCATCCACAAACCGGGCAGGTGAGAGCCCCCACCTTCCCCCCCGGGGCATTAAGCCCAAATTACAGTTGAAAGCACCCGATCAAAATCAAAACCCTGTATTTTCAGTTGGTTGAGATACACTAACCTCTTTTCAGCAGTTCATTGGAAGGATTTTTACAACTTCTTTTTTCACAAGGGTGAATCGCGTTTTGGTTAATGGTTAAACTTTCAAAGACTTCATCTTGTGAAGCCGTTTCTGTTTTTCTTCATTGGTTATGTACATTTAGGGTTGGTAACACTATAATGCCCCCTTTTGTACAAGTAAACGTGATTTGGAAGAATAAATGCAAGCAGCTTCGCCAAGATTAAAGTTGTCAAGTTGTACTGTCATAACATGGATCTTTGCAGACGTGCTGTACGTATGCGTGTGATCACTGCTGAATTGTTTCGTCTCTAACTCATCGTATGTTTATTTTGTAATGGCACTAAAAACAAGCTATTATGGAAACGGAGGTGCGAACAGGAATTAACACCAAACACCAGCTTCTGTTATCTTTAAATCTGTGATGGCGTGCGAAGGCTATTTAGATTGCGTTTTTCATCTGACTGACAACAATGTGTGTTGCAATGTGTGTTCCAGCTACATATTCAGGCTGAGCTGCACACGTCTGGGCCAGTGGGCCATCGGCTACGTGACGGCCGACGGGAACATCCTGCAGACCATCCCCCACAACAAGCCCCTCTTCCAGGCCCTCATCGACGGCTACAGAGAGGGCTTGTGAGTGAACACCGCAGAGCCGAGATGTATTGCTGTATTTTGAGATGTTTCTAAATGAGTTTCTAAATGGATGTGGGAATTTGAAGCTGATCTTTAAGTCATTTGAGTCTATAGAAGAGTTGGTGTAAATAAGATATAAAATGGATAGAAGATATGCTAAGATATGCTATGTGATCGATTGATTTTTGGGCTCTGTAAATTGTCAACATTTCGGAGTACAGCGAACAAGGCATTAAGTTTGTGGCTCCCGCTTTTTAATTGTGTGTGTACTACACATATATGATCAGGGCCTTTATTGTTTTACTAAAGGCAGTGTATTTTATTTGAAAGATAAAGTGTGTGTATGTCTGTTACTTCCAGCTACTTGTTCCCAGACGGCCGAGCCCAGAACCCAGACCTCACTGGACTGTGTGAGCCCTCCCCACAGGACCACATCAAAGTCACCCAGGTCAGTCACACACAAACACACACACATTCCACATTGTTCCAGTTTTTCTTTTACGTTAACTTGGAGAGAAGCTTTTGCCAGGGTAAGCCCAGAGCCACTGAAGGCCTACTCACTCAGCATGGGGACTACTTCTTCAGCCTTCAATGTGTCATTTTGGGAATGTGTCCTTTTGGGTTGAAGTATCATGTGTAATAATACAAAAATACTATGACTGTATTTTATAATTTCTCTACCGTACACTTTTCTTTGTTGAACGCTATAGTAATCCTACCCATGTATTGACAGGGTGAAGATATTGGCCAACTGCTATCTAGAAAGATCTACATGTGCTATGCCAGACTTCCTTATTTCTTCTCTCTCCCTCGTCTCCTCTTTGTATTTTACAGGAGCAGTACGAGCTTTACTGCGAGATGGGCTCCACCTTCCAGCTGTGCAAGATCTGCGCAGAGAACGACAAAGACGTGAAGATTGAGCCATGCAGCCACCTCATGTGCACCTCCTGCCTCACCGCCTGGCAGGTCAGACACACGCTTACCTGTAAACGTTCCTACAACACCATGCAGGCTAACCTGTAAACGTTCCTACAACACCATGCAGGCTAACCTGTAAATGTTCCTACAACCACATGCATGCTTACCTGTAAACGTTCCTACAACACCATGCAGGCTAACCTGTAAACGTTCCTACAACACCATGCAGGCTAACCTGTAAACGTTCCTACAACACCATGCAGGCTAACCTGTAAACGTTCCTACAACCACATGCGTGCTTACCTGTTAACGTTCCTACAACCACATGCAGGCTAACCTGTAAACGTTCCTACAACCACATGCGTGCTAACCTGTTAACGTTCCTACAACCACATGCAGGCTAACCTGTAACCGTTCCTACAACACCAT
>OMKX01010055.1:6830-24831 GCA_900302425.1 Brosme brosme
GCAGTAACTGTACATTAGTGGGGAAGGTCTGCATGGAGAATAGTATGTTATCTCCAGGGGTTATCATGAGGAATGTGTCACTTTGTGAAGGATGGTGGTGAGAATGGGGAACAGTGGTGGTCCCAGGGTAGAAAAAAACGATCAAGTGGTCCCCACGATGTCTGCAGTCTGTGTTTGTGTGTGTGTGCGCGCACATATGCGTGTGTACATGTGTGTGTCTAAAGGTCATTTCAAAGACACCAATCTGAAAAAATGAATAAAAACATGAAAATAAATGTGCTTTTTAAAAAATGTTTTCCACCTTCCACTATCCACCTTGCTCTCTGCATAATGAGATCGTGGTATATCGCGCTACATCGTCTGCACCCATAATTACATATTTTCTTCTGGTATTTTATGCACGTATTTTTGGGCTGTGACTCAGCTACGCATCTGTTTAGTTGTTTTACATGTAAACAAGGAAGCCCTATTCACTCCCATTGCTTTGATTCAAGATTCTAGAGACAAAATCGCCTTTTGTTACTCCCCCATTCACACCCACAGTTTAAATTAAACAATAATAAGATAAATACAAGTGAAACAAAATAGAAAAACAATGGGTAGGAAATAGATAAGAAAATGCTACAATGTATAAACATTTCCTGCTTTAAGGATTAAAAGTAATAATGGTGGCTTTGGTTGAGGGGTCGGACGTTTCCAACGTTGTGAGAGGTTTCCCGAGTAGGGACGTTTATTCAGACTTTATATCTGACCGTTAACCGTCATTAAGCATTAATCTATAACAATAAATGTGCTACAAGCGGACGAAAGTCTGTGACCCGTAAAAAAATTACAGATATGTGTATATAAGGTTTATTCGAATAGTTGAAAAAACCTGTTAAATCCAGCGTGGTCTGAGTATTTTTATGTGCCGACTGGCTATGTGAAGCCTTTGTGAGCAGGGCTGGGACAAAAAATGGCCCTCGCATTTAGGCCCAGACCGGCAAACCACAATCTTTGGAAATAACTGTGTGTGCCTCGAAGTGCGCTCTGCCGGGAGATTTCTATGGTTGCAGTGGAATAGTCTTTTTTGCTTAGGAAGGTTCCTTACTGAGTGAAATGATCCGGAAGTATGTAAGTGGCAGCCATGATAACAGCTGTTCGAATTCTCAGAATGCTAAGGAAAGGTGCTTCAATGCTTCCTTCCTTATCTCTTTTAGCATAGGGTACACTGGACCATCCTTTATGAAAGGAAAGACGATATTGCCGTCCCACAATGCCTTGCAGCAGGAACATTTAAAAAGGCGCACCAATCGGCCGTCCACGGAAACCATCGATCATCAACATGACCGACAATTTTCATACAATCATAGTAATTGGGATCTATGCCCATCAATATGAGTGGACAGGAGTGTGAGCATGAGCAACCTTTATCAATGTGAAAATCGTTTTTTTCAATTCCAACCTTGGTAATGAAGTGGTATTTTTCACCGGGTTGCCTCGTTTATTCAGCCTGCATGAAACAACACGGTAAGAACGCACAAGGGCAATTATCTAAGATGCGCTTTTAGTAGTCCATCTTCGGAACATCCATAACATCTCCTCAACATCCGCCGTCGCATAATCACGTAGCCTACAGTAAGTCCAGTCGGATTCTCTTGGTATTGCGGTTGCCTTTCCTAAGTCCTTGTGAATTCTCCTTCAAATCTTCCCTTGACCTACTGATGTTTTCCATCGAGGTCATGGAAAAGAGGTCAGGAAAGGACATTGGACGTACATTTTTGGAGTGTTCGACCTCAACCTTTGTGTAGGCCAGCACCAGAAGGGCCATGTAACGCCCTTGTGTACTTCCACTGTATTAATTTTACTAACTTTATAGCACACCTATCTAGAATAGGCTCGACAAAGAGGTAGTAAACATTTTTACATTTTTTCTAAAAGGACCAATCTTTTAGAAAAAATCAACAGCCGGCATTTCCTTAACCATTAAAAAAGAAACATTATTGTTTATGGGGTCATATTGTGACTTTTCTGTATTTCCCTTCCCTTTAGTGTATTATATAGCCTTTTTTATCCATGCATAAGGTCTGCTAAGCTACGAAGCTCAAAGTTCAGGTCAGGGGGAGACCTCTCTCCCACGGACCTCTCTCCTGAACCGCCCGAAACAGCTCGTTTGCAGTCAGCTTTAACTTCTGTGGTTTTGTTGCATCAAGAAAGCATGGATTCCAGTGGTCCCGCCTTGCGGCTACGCGCTTCAGCGTTTCCATGCATCTTTGTAATCACTACTGCGTGCTTATTGTAATGCTGGGTTAAAGAGGGCAGCTAGGTCTGCAAAGTATGGTCTTTGGCCTAAATGATCTTGTGTTTGGACCCACAGTACGCGGCCCTTTAGCTGTTTAACAGGATGATCGGAAAGACCCCAAACCACCTCAAAAAGCGACTAAGCTATGTGACTGGGTTCAAGCATAGGCTTGAAAGTGGCTGCAGAGTTCGCAAAAGAGAAACTTGCATGCGCACCAAAGAAAATGAAGCGTCTTAACAACCGCTGTGCTGAGCAACTTACAATTTCCACTTCCACGTATGGAAGACAGTATTGACCAAGTTGCTCCTGCCAAATTCTTCGGCAGGCGCCGTTAACCCAAAGAGTCCGCAAAACTTCTACTTTTATTACACCATCTGGTCTTTATTCATATGATGTAATGCCGTTTGGTCTTAGAAATGCTCCAGTGACCTTTCAACTGTTTAATGCATATGGTGGTGGGCGCCTTGGAAGGGTGTCCAGTATATTTAGATGAAGTCATCTATAAAGACACTTCGGCGACTCATCGTCAGCGCTCTGTTCTCCTGCTTGGCTGACGTGTGTCTCACCGTTAACCTCGCCAAGTGTAAGTTTGCAAGGGTGATGGTGACAAACCACGGTCGAGTCGTCGGACATGGGCAACTTTCCCTGGTGCGCCGGTTCAAAGTTGAAATCATTTAAACATCAATGCCAGTCCCCTCTGTAGCAACGTGTGGCGAGGTTGTGTGCCACTTTCCCATGCAGTCACAATGGAGTTGGTGTCTTAATTTGTCTCAAGTGAACGCACTTTAACCTTTTTGTCGAGAATTGATCATATGATGGAGAGAGAGTAGAGAGACAGACACAAGTAGCTTATGGAGAGAGAAGGAGAGACAGCAGCATTTGAGGGAGAGAGAGAGAGAGACAGCCCCAGATGATGGAGTGAGAGAGAGAGAAGAGAAAGCAGCAGATGATGGAGTGAGAGAGAAAAGAGAGAAGCAGATGATGGAGAGAGAGACAGCAGCAGAATGGAGAGAGAGAAGCAGATGATTGAGAAAGAGACAGCAACAGATGATGGAGAGAGAGAAAAGAGCAGTACTACACCGCATTAACTGTATCTAAGATGGTGTGTGTGTGTGTGTGTGCGTGTGAGTGAAAGAAAATGTATTATTCAAATAAACTGTTAACAAATGCATTTAACTGTTTTTCTCTAGTCTGGTACTGTAGCATGTCAATACAAATTTCAAATTTTTATTTATCTATTACCAATTCTGTTAGTACTCATTAATACTTATTGCTAACAATTACTAATATAATTTATCTGGAGAGTAAACTCGTTTTTGAGGCGTAGGCACCAAAAAACAAAAAAACAGTGGTGGTGATTTCACTGACTATCAGCCGGTATCTTAAAGGGGACGTTACCCCATAATGACAGGGTGGACGGTACGTTCAGGAAAATGTGCCAAATGTTTAATATTATTATTAAAATAAAATATAAATGATCTTGTCTTATAAAATAAAATGTTGAGGACAAGAAGACCATATCAAACATATGTTAATCTTGTGTCATTTATCCACTTATTACCCTCATTGCAGTTTGCCGAGCAGCATGCTGGCATACCAACATCCAGCACACCCAACCAGAGAATATGGTCTAAAATGAGGGAAGCACATTTCAAGAAACTTATCAATGTGTGTAAATGTTTGGCCATGAATAATAAACCCTCAGAATTTCATTTATTTGCAATATATTCATGATGACATTGATTCTGATAAGGACACCAAAAGCACTTTATGATGATTTTGACTTTTGACGGTTATTAAGCATGGGTTTAAGAGGAATAATGCCTATTTATGGTTCTACATATCATGTTTCAAAAGATAACAGAATATTGCACAAAAGGTAGTGAGTTTTCCTACGGTTGCAGAGCAGTAGAAACAATATAATGAACATCCAGCAAGTTTTGTGGGAGGAACAGGTGGCATATTTGTATCAAACAAAATGATTATCTTATCGAGCTTCTTATCAGTTTTATGCAGGCACAAACGCATGTTCTGTCGCCCCAGAAGTTTTGTAAGAAAATAAGCAAATGAGGTAGCACTGTATTATTCAAACTGCATTATGAAAGTATGTGTTGTTTTCATTCCAATGTTTTTTTCTTATTGTGAGTGTTTTGACACGGTTTACATCTTGGATGATTGTTTGACTGAATGTTTATATCCACATGCCAATACACAATATACCAGGTAAACTTATATGATTATTGAATCCAAAAACAACCACAGCCAAAGACCATAACAAAGATATGTAACTTGCGCATTGCCATTGCCATTTAGAACTAGTTTAAACAAACACCTCATGAACTTTAGCTTGCAAGTGAGTTTACCATGTGTGGGATTGTGTGGATGAGGGCTAGTTTAAGCAGCCTCACCTGGCCCGAGTCAGAATGATTGGACTCTGGGGGTGGGTGAGGCTGCACACCTGTTGTGCATTGAGAAATCGACGCAACATGGAGCACCAGCGCCATGTAGCATTATTGACAAACTTCTACAATAAACCTGGATTTCAACACCACCACCCTGCGTCCTTGTGCTTGCAGGAGCCCTGTTAAGTCACCTAGGTGAAGTGTCGCAGCCACCTTGTTACACCTTGTAAGAATAGGGTGGAACAGTAAATACCACCTTTATATTTATCTCTCCCATTCTGCACAAATAATCCTGAGGAACCTGAAACGCACGAGACCCACAGATGTCATTATGGCGAGATGAATCCCAGTATAGAGCCAATTTTCAGATGGTTGGCAACTGAGCTGCAGATACAAAGCTTTCAACACAAAGCCCACAGTCAGACAAACACTGTTGTCGACAAGGAAGCAAATGGCTGAAATCAATTGTTTCTTCTTGTGTCGAAAAAAAGAATAATTACACACACACCTGATTGTGGAAGCATTTGAATGGAGGGAAAGCATTTAGGAATGCAGGTGTTTGTGCATGTGTGTGTTTGTGTAAAGCTTGGCATAATTAAGTATTATTCAACATATGTGTGTGCAGGCACCTGAGCATGTTTATTCCCGAAACCCCAACATTGTGTTTCTCAATAGTTTGTGAATCGTGACAATGTTTCTGCCATCAAATGAAATCCTCTGCTGCAACAATAACATAGTCTTCATGACAGAACAAAACGAGCACCCTTTAGATCAACGCCAAAGTAGCTTGACGTAAAGGAAATCATCACTAGCTTTGTTCTAATATAAAAGGCTACGGCTTCATACATGTTGTTACATGTGAACGGTTCCCAATTAAGAGTAAAGGCTGAGCTATTTTCCTGTACTGTGCAGGAATTTCCAACAAACGCTATGGACCGCCACACCACTTCAAATACAAAAAACACAGGCCAGAACAAAAAACACACTACAGCCAGGCGCGGTCTTCAATCCGCGATTGCAAACCAGCTCTGTCACTGGTTGATGACAGTTCTGACAGTGTGCCAGCCTGTATGTACAGTCGGCTTTGCCAAAGAGAACTTTACCAGCCATTGTATCGTCTGCACAATGTGTGAAGATAGCGAAGGTGCTGAACCTTTACACGCCTGTCAATGAGTTTGAGGAGAGGGTGTCTGTGGGGTTCATACAAACCATCGAAGCGCGTTTGCGAGACCCCAGCTGTTAATGGACACTAATATGATCTACTCGGTTGCCTTCTACCCCTCAGTCCCTCCTCCCTGGACCTGCAGACCATTCAGATTCCTGGCTCCCTCTACCTGCGATTCCTAACGAGTGTCTCTACACACACACACTTTCTGCTGCCATGTCATACCAAACCACTCTGTAACACAAAAATTCCCCCCGATACAATAACTGAACAACAACAATCACTTTTAAATCAAGTATTGACTTGTTTTGTGATCATCTTACTCTTCTTATAGACAACAAGGATTTAAGTTAAGAGGAATTTGATTGCTCAGGGTGGGGTGACGGTTCATCAACAGATTTCACCGCCTCTATACAGCTGTGGTGAACAGCATTAACTTCATCAACAGATCTCACCACCTTTATACAGCTGTAGTGAACAGCGTTAACTTCATCAACAGCCTTCACCCCCTGTATACAGCTGTGGTGAACAGCAATAACCTCATTCGCAGAGTCTGGAGCCTATTTCTCGATCATTTGGCTTTAAGTTGTTTTTTAACACATCATTTACCTCCTGGAGACATGTTAGTGGTCGGACCATACGAAACAGGGAACTTTTAACTACAGCAGGGTTGCCAAGTCTCTCGCATCTGGTGTGAAAATCACGCTTTGAGCATTCATCTCACTGTCACGCAAGAGTTCTCAAGGCAGATCTAACAGCAGATTAAACTAATGTTTATATTATCCATTAACAGATCCCGCAATGACTTTCCCCACTGAAGATTGTAACTTAAACATGTTTTCTCCCTATGCACAATTTCTACTTGACAATGTGATTTCAACACTGCACAATCTTGAGGCACTGAACTTTGACCCTGCAGTGAACAGCTTACTTAATTAACAGGGGAAGAAATGGCAAGTATGAAAAGAGAAGCGGCCATTTAGGTATTAATTAAGATCCGATGGCAAGGTGAGTGATTAAAAATACTCCCAAGTTTAAAAGTTATGTTTAATTACGTAAGTGTGAAGTTGATTTGATCAAATATTATATAAGGTACTAATGTGTTGAGACAAGTGTCCTTGTGTCTCTTATTATTACGATTCAGTTTGCTAAAATCAATTTTCGTGTGATTGTTTATATAAACTTATCGTAAGAGTTGGTTATGATTTTTTGTTGTTAATGTTGTCATCCTTCACAAGGGTAATCAAAATGGCTGCAGGGGTGACAGACAGAAAAGGAAACGAGAGAAAGAAACTCAGAAGCAGAACTATATTCATTATAGGACTAGTGCTAACAACTTTAATTGGGTGTTTTCTTTTGTACTGATGAAAGTACTTTTTGACACACATTTTTTATATTTGTCAATCTTTTGTTGATTTTTTCTTTTTTTAAATCCCCTGTGGCTTTTGAAACGCCACTCCTGATAATTTATGGGCTTGATCACACCCTTCTCAACATCACCATCGTTCATCAACAACAATATACATTGTGCAATATAGAGGAAGCTTTTTAAGGAGAAGAGTGCGTCGGCAGAGGAGGAGACAGGAGAGTGTCAGGGAGAGGAGAGTTGAGGAGGGAAGAGCTTTAGTCTTAGATACAGGAGGAACCTACAAGGTGAGGGCATACATCACCCTTTTTTTGCGTATGGATATTTTGACCTCAATGTTGAAATAAAATCAGTTCGATTTTTGATATCATAATGTCTAAAACAGATTTGCTCACGGGAAAAGGTAACAAAAAGTCAAAGAAAGTGTGAGCAACGAATGGTCCTTCATTAAAGAAGGAACAAAGCCATAACATTCCTGGTGTTACATCTGCAATCATGTGCTGGAATGCCTACATCAGGGGAGGACAGATGTACAGAGACACGGGATGAGGGAGTCATTTAGAAAAGATTCTTGGACCATTTACATAGAATAGATACTTAATTTGCCCACAGATCAGGGAAATGTCCCAGCTTGACACTTGGTGATAAATAATCGTTTAGATGTTCTTAGAAACTCATTTTAACTCAAATGTAAATCCATTGGTTATTGTGCTGCATATGTGACAGATGAGAAGAGCTGAGGTGAAAGTGGCAGTCACAATATGCCCCAGTTCTATGATACAAACAAGCTTTTGAAGGTTAATGAGAGAAAACAATTAGTTGTCAGGTAAGAACTATTCGCAAGAATGTGTTGGTAATACATCCCGTTTGCACATTTGCACACAAACCTGTGTAAATATGTTCATTGTATGTAGGTTTCGTTTAGAAATTAAATTGCAATAAGACTCAGTATGCTTTGTTTGTAGCCTGAAATCAGACGAATCAGCGAGTTCATGTTGGATTTGCTCCGGCATATGTGTCTGAACTTCTCGTTCAGACATATTACCGGAAGACCTTGCCTGGGTCAGACCAATAACAACCGTTTATATAACATGGGGCGGGTTTGGTACCGTGATGTACAGAGGAGCGCCCTATGCAGGCGCCATTGAGGCATTTTCATAAATAAACAAGATAGCTGACGCAGATCTGTCACACGTTTCATTGCTCTGATTGGTTGTAGGGCTATCCAATTGCGTCCGAGAGCATTATGGCCTGTGCTTGTGATAACACACCTTGGCAATCAAAAAGGAAATGAGTGGTTCCAGACTAGTAAACATGTGCGCATTAGTCTGGCAATGTCAGGCTAGTTTGTTTGTGTATTCAATATGAGATCTTTCATCTGGAGTCCAAATTCCTAAAGCCAGGGACTTTCATAGCTATCAACCTGGAAACGGTGTACATCGGAAATAAGCTGAACCAACTGCCAGGTAAACATCAGAAGACAACATAAAAAGTAAGTAACATGATGGTTTGGAATTGTTTTAAATACTGGCCTTCTGTTACCCTGAGCATTTTCTCTCAGTTGTGCCTATAAGAGTCACGGCATTTGCTTTAAAAAAGATCACCTTGAACAGACTTCTTGAAGCTGGGGGTGTCTCACCAGACTCGGAGAAGTTCCTTGCGGTTCGGCCAGCAAAGCGATCATGGCTGTGTGTGTGTGAATTGCCACCATACCTACTCACAGCTAAGGGGTGATATCCGCCGCTTGCAAGTCATGAAAAAGGTCAAACTTATCCTGGCCTTTTCAACTGTTGCCTCCACCCAGGCATAACACATATCGGCCTTGGGCTCTTCGGGCTATCGTGACCGGGCTGCTTGCTCGCCATCCTCCCCCTGTATCTTCAGTCATGATCCTGGACTCTGATGCTACCCTCCCCTGGTATGGCTCCATCAATGCTGGGGGCAAACCGGTTCTGTCTGACAGGTTGCTGGCTCTTAGGGAGGAGGTGTGGCGAGCCCCGGAGCTAAACCCAAGTCTCGTGGTTGTACCCCCCTGGAGCCATGGTTCCTGGTCAAGAATGGAAGCCAGCGTGACAAACGTCACAATCGGAAGCTCCGCCCAAGACGCTCCAGCTGGGTAATAAGCTCCAAGCTCTGGAGAAGCTGGACAGACCGGGTGCCCTCTGCCGCTGTCCGCTTGCTTCTTTCCTCTCCAGGCCGACCATACCCTCCCAGCTCTTTGTCAGCCAGCGTCTGTCCTCTTCTGCTACCAAGGTTCACACGGAAATTACATAAACACACCATTTCGGTTACCGCAATTGTTGTCCATGCTCAACTGACAGCGTGAATTTCGCCTCATATTTGTAGAATCAATAGTTTAAATGCTTCAAGTACGACTTATGGAATGCCGATGTTCATTTCACATTTTGTGTGTGTCCCAACAAAGGATGTGTGCTTTGGACTTGACCCGTGAACGTGAAATACTAACTCAACTAAGAGTGTTGTTCAATGGATTTTTTTCCTCCATATACAGTAAGTTCTGGCCCTTCAAATTAAGACTCAAAATAAACTGGCCCAAAGCCCAACTTACTTATCAACCCCTGCAGTATAGGATAGAAATAAATGGAAGGGGAGGAGGGGAAGCTATTAACTAAGTTATTTAACCAAGGAGCAACCATCATTGTATCGTCATTCAAAGGTATATTTTATTGACCTTTGTCAGTTTTCTTTGCTTTGCAGATGTGTGCCTAATGTATGAAATAATTCATGATCTTGCACCAGCATCACTTAAATAATGTGTCATTCTGCATTTGTACACATATTTAACCTGGGGATCAGTGACCTTTGATGAATAGAGTGAGTTAGAAAGGCAACGCTGAAAAGAACACAATCTCGAGTAGTCATAAAGAGAAATGTAAAAAAACGTTCATGAACAAGCCTTTTAAATTACCTTTATCGGTGATATTCACTATACCTATGAATCTACTGAGACTAGCCCTGGATCATTTTTCAAAGTCTTTTCTCTCCATTGTCAAAAAACATGCACTTTTTTAAAAAGCTTACTCGGTTGGTTCATACAGCTACCGAACAGCATCAGCTCTCCTTAAAGAAAGGAGCAAAGCTTGGTCACTAGCTAGACGCAAAGGGCTAGTTCTAGAATCGGGGGGCCATTTTGTGTCTCGGAGATACATTTTTACCCCAAAATCTTTATTGAATCAGTTATGAATAATAACACTAATTGCATTGCATTCTTCGAACGTGTGCGTTGAAAACGCATCCTTATGCCGCATCCTTGCCTTCTGATGTAGTACTTTGTATAAAATAACCGCACTATTGTAATAATGTGATCATTATTATTTAATTACGTTAGTGTGACGGGCTACGGGTAGGATATGTGATACAGTAGTATCCTAGGAAATGCGTAACTTAGCTGAGTCATTAGGGGGCAATGTGCTGGGTCACGGGATTAAAAAGCTGAGGCAAATTCATCTTTTCTCCCAACACACACCCAGCGCTTTGAGGCCCGCCTCCATCTATACTTTGAGTAAAGCAGGAGATGACAGAGCGCATGCTTGAGATATGCTGAACACTGGGCAGCATTCAGGCAGCAGTTCAGCGTGTACTACATACAGTTCAAAACCCAACTGCACAACTGAAGTCATTGTCGTTTAGAAAGAAGAGACAACAAATGTGGTAATGTTTTAACACAATTAACGATTGTTTATTAAAAAAACTAAAATTCATTAAAATAAAACTGCATTCAATCTTTTTTTTTAAGCATAGGCTTGCGCTGCCTGCCTATGCACAGCTTATATGGACTGCTCGTAACTGCAATATAAATAGCCTATGTTGTGTCTTTCCCTATGTTCTGGACAACCTTGTTACCTCTGTTATAAAACTGCATAAAAATCTCCAAGGTGTTCATATAAAAAGCCAGCCACAGTAGATAAATTATTGAAATCGGAAATTGTAATATTGCAGTGAATCTCAGGGTCACCAATTATTACAAAGAAGCTTTGTCATAACTTGCATAAATATAAATTCAAAACATTTCATTTAAATATATTTTTAGAGAAATTGCCCACCGTCTCAGCAACTTTTCAGTTAGATGTTATTTTAACATTATTCAAAAACAAAACAAAGTATATCTCATTAGACTTAAAGTTGAATTAGGGAAGACAGAGTTTTAAGTCGTATTACATTTGTTGACTATATATTCCACCTAATTTGTCTATAAGTCCATTTTTCAGTAAGGACATTGATTTTGTGTCGGGACAGAATTATGTCTGTTCAGCTTTAAACACTTTGCTGCTGTCGGACAATTTTCAGACGATACTGTGGCAGTTTGATTGAACCGAGGTCTGGTTGTGAAAACAGACAACAGAAAGGTTGTGGGTAAAAAGTAACGGGGGTTTTATTCAAAATGGTGAGGGCAAAATGAGGGTGAAATCCAAGGTTTGTGAGGGCTTCAGAGGTATACTGGAGGCCGGGTAGACGACAAAGGAAAAAGTGGTGAGTCACGTTGGGCAGCCCACACAACAGGTCGCTCTTCTATAGTGTCTCTTCTTTGTATTTGTTAACGCTTGGGTTCCTCTTCAAGGCCACTGGCCGCTTACCGTACTCATAGGTTACCACAGTCCATCCTCGAGGATAAAGGTTCTGTCTGCCTTTGTAGCTGGCATATTGGCTTGTAGCCTCATAGCCAGCAGGTGTTCCCCATTGCCAATGATACATCAGATGGACTGGATAGTACTCATTGTCAATAACTTCTCCCAGTGTGTGGCTTTTAGGGAAAGGACTTTGTCAGTGGTTCTGAGGAAGGTAGTCAACATGTCAGGATAATTTGGATCCTTTTTTCTTCCGATCTATCTGCACCATTTATAAGAGAGCAAAATGCATATTTATTCAATATTTCTATTTCATCAGGTATGGTTCCAGTGTTGCATAGTTGGCTCACGTGGCTTCTTTGCATAAAGTCAGAGGGAGTAGCAATCTCAATAACTACCGCTCATTTTCCAAATTTCCAAAATTCTGGAAACGCTAGTGAACAACCAACTGAAAGCAGCCAGAGCACTCTAGTCAATGTCCACATCAATACATAACATGGTTGCCAACATTATAAAATATAATACAAATACGGCATATCGAAAACTACTACTATACTATACTATACTATTTACTATATATACTATACTAGGTATCAAAGTATTTCTAACCTATATATGTTATTACCTCCTATAATGGCTCAGACAACTCTCAATGGCTGAAAGGATTGCTTTATACCGAACAGCCCTACTTCAACATCAGGTTCTTCTCAGCACAGCAAGGAGCAAGGTGATGTGGTCCTTTGTCCAAAAAATAAAATGTGTTAAATTCAAGGAACCTATTTCATAGCTATTTCGATAGAGCCTGTTAAGACCACACCTTTTCAACTATGGGAATCACAGTGGGGGATCTGACGAGAAGGAGATGGGGGGGGGGTCAGAGGTGATGTTTCCTCACCGCTAAAAAGCGTAATGGACACAGAAGAGAACTCCCGTTTGAGGCTTCAAAAGAGACACAGAAATAGGTGAGACATGAGGAAAAAAGACCAAGAAAAGTGAGAGGAGGTGAACAGAAAATGTGTCCGTCTCTTGGGTTAGCGGTGGATTTCATCCTTACTGACTCACTCTTGTCAACGTAGCCTCTGTGCTTTGTTAAGTACTTCTAAACGCCTCGTCAATAAGAACAAAGTGGTTATCATATGCCATTATTAGGTTCATCCATCCAATGACTGCAAACCTGCAATCAATTTAGGCTGATATCAATCATAATAGTCAATGTCAAGGTAAATAGCAACACTTCTTATGGTTTAGCATATTATGATTGGTCCCTCAAGTCCTTCATTAGATGAAGAGACGAGCACCTGAATCGGGCCAATGTGATTATGGGAACACATGCGCTGTAATAGACTTGAAAAATATACACAAATCATTACAGAGTATATAGGACACTGCCCTGCATATTGATATATTGTGGAAATTAAGAGCTTAATAGCTTTCAGCACAAAAGGTAGAAAATATAATAGCTAACTACGGAAATCAAACATTCATCCAAAAAATACTGGAATGACCCATTGCCGCTCAGCGCAAACACTACCTCTGCACCAACCAACTATTGAAACATTCCAATCCGGCTTTCGAAACAAACCACAGTACAGAAACCGCTCTACTTCAAGTCGCCAAGGACCTCCTCATCCTCAACCTGCGGAAATTCTACCTAAGCATAACCGGTTCAGAACACGTATGGTTTAAATCATACCTCTGACAGATGTCACATCATCTCCATCAATAAATGCAGATCCGATAATACTCCTGTCACAAAGGCTCAGTACTTAGTCCCCTCCTCTTCATCGTTTTCATGCTCCCTCTAGGTCACATCATACACCACCACAGACTACAATTTCACTCAGCTGTACATCTCATCCAAGGCCATCAGCTGTACCACTCACCTCCCTCACAAGCTGCATCTCTGAAATACAAAACAGGATTAACAGCAACTACCTCAAGCTTGACTTGAGGAAGGAACATTAATCGGTAACTTATAATCGGTCCGAACTCCTTCTTCACTAAAAGTACCTTTTTTCCATCTCCTTAATATTGCCAGACTTTTTCCCACCCTCACTTTCTCTGCTGCGGAAGCACTTATGCATGCATTCATAACCTCCAGACTCCTCACATTCCTCCCCCCTCCCCCCACCCTCATACCTGACACCTCCATGGTCACCAAACTGAAATCCCACCTCTTCAAAACTGCATACAACACCTGACCAGCACTCACGGTCCACCATACATTTATTATCACATATTATTTACCAAAATACAATTTAGTATTATTATTATTATTACTATGATACTGTAACCTGCAGCTAAGCACATTTGGCCAAATATAAATAAAACTTTTGGTCAAATGTATGTTAGTTATTAAATGTATATAGAATAAAAGCAATCCATCCACATCCAAAGGCAGTTGACGTATCCATTACACCTAAGAGGCAAAACTATGGTGACACTACCTTGTGTCTATAGAACACCAAGTGTCGCTGAAACTAGAAGAATTGAGCAAGCAAACAGAAAGAAAGTAGAGTTCGAAAGAAATAAGGAATCATACGGAAAAAAGTCAAAGTAACATATAGTTCATGTTGTGTCCCGTTTCTTTAATTTCAGTTAAAATATTTTGTTTTACGTACAATATTTTATTTCATGCTTTCAATATTTCATATCCTATATCTCACTCCATATGATGAGAGAGTTTGCAAAGCTACATAGTGGAGCATTAAACACATGAATACAGAATAAAACCCAATGTGCTTCTAGTGATACCCAGTGTGAGAAACAAAACTGATTTTAAGAAACATTAGAGGCCAGAGAGAAAGTTCTGGCATTTTGACAGTGATAAAGTTCAATATGGTGATATTGTGAGTTATTTTTAACACAATTAAGTGCCAGGTGGATTCCACCTGGGAAGGCATAGTCCCTCAGTTTGTCACAGTCTAGATTAATATGATTAATCCATACAATAACCTTGTACGCAAGATTTCATTTATCCAACTGAGTTCTCTGAAGAAAAGTTTTTTGAAAGGATCCTTTAGTCGTGTGTAACAAAATGAGAGTAAAGATGGAAAAAAAAAGTCAACACATTGAAGCCCCAAGAATACATACATTCAAAGTCGTATTAGCTTAGAAATAAATATAGCATTGCAATACATTATTTACTATTAATTATTGCCATATTGGATGGCTTTGACATTTAATCATGCACACAATTTGAATAAACGTACAAATATTAGGATGTTTCCATTTCCACCTTATCTTTTAATTCAGTTCTAAAATACGGATTGGGTTTTTTGCCATTCGTTCAATTGTTGAAGTAACTCTTTACTTGTACAGGAGTGTTTGACTACATCATGTTGAAATTCCTCTTTGCTGATACAGGGCTGTTAGACTCCGGACAGGTGTGTTTTAATAGCGCAGAGCCGGAAGCAAGGATTTGGCTACAGCATCTTCGCTCATTGTAGTTCGGGCACCAGTAAGATTGCAGGGACGAATAAAATTCATGCCCCGTCACTTTCATAATCTCCCTTGCCTCCAAGCCAGCATTGGAGAGTTTTTGCACAGTGATGCTTCACAAACAGTGGTTGGTGTAGATTGTCTCTGTGCCAGCTGCTTTGCAAATTTGTGGCAACATGGATCCAAGGAAGTATACCCTTATGGGCTCTCTAGTATACCTAGAAAAAGAAAGAGAGCGAGCGAGAAAAAGATAGCTTAATAGAGAGAGAGATAGTTGGCATCAAAAATGATACTGTGAGTGAGTGACTGACAACATAGCTGGAGGGAAATGACAACAGCAAACATCAAAACATGCTAGCCAGCTAACGTTATATCATTAACTCGCCACAGATCGTTGGCATAGCTTTTCCCCTTTGGAAGGAGGATAAAAGGCCGGTGGATTGTGCGGCAGCCACAATAGGCGGTTCCCCAACGAAGCCACAGGACACACTGCGGTGCCCGGTTGCTCGAACATAAATCCCCGCAGGCTCACCTTGTTTCTCGCTGGCATTTGCACATTTTTGGTGGATTCCATTTTTTTGGTCAGCGTTGCATACTTCTGACCATTGTCGTCCTTACGGTTTATACATTATTTGTGCTTCAGTTGGCGATTTGCCTGTTTCGCTCTGCGGAACATGTACAGCTGCACATCAAACCAGACTTTGTTCACAAGACCCTAAGGTGGGTCCGGATTCAGTGGCCGAGAGTACTTGATTTTCTGGAAGTCTGCCTCACATGATGCCTGATGGTGGCATGTTTTGAAGCGTCCTTCGCTGCAAAATGTTTTGATTACTCCAGCGAAAACGTTGTTGCTAGCAGTAAACTCCGGGACTTTCAATAGACCAGGATGACATGCTCAACCGTTGACATACAACGGTTGAGCACCAGCTCAGAGGCCAACCTAGCAGCTGAAACCACAGGGTTCAGCTATCCTGTTTTCATAGTGGCATACAATTGTGTGAGAACCTGGTTAAGCTCCGTTTTGGTAACAATATTTAAGTCAATAGCCAGAACTTCCTCTGCACAGCAGTTCTGAAAACACTGAACGGACCTCATTAACAGTCCCGGGTATATTTCTCCTCTATCCTGTCCAACCTCTTTCCACCACTCATCGTTGCTTAACCCGTTAAATAAATCAGCATTAACAACGAAACCTGAATTTTTTTAGTTGAACAACTTAGAGGTTGGCGGCGCACTATTAACTAAAAATGAATTGTATGCGGTCAAAGGGGTGTGTTATACAACGGCCTTGAGCCAATCACAATCTAGGACCAGAACTATCTGTTTTATAAGGTTCCATTTGACGCTGTGTTGAGTACTCTTTCATCACTTAATGGAATTCAATAAAATGTTCACCATGTGTCAATCAAAATGTGTGGATCTGCACACGCTGTGCTTGCCTGGAGGATCGAAGCACTTATAATTTGAATGCACTTGACATGTTTTTTATGTATTCAGCTTCAAGCGAAAAAGCAATTATAATACTAAACACATTATTGCAAATATTGCCAGCATTACGGCTGGATGCTATTACCTTCCCGATCATTATCACAGCCACACGCCCACTTGGTTTCAAAGCCAATGACAAATGAATACAAATTCAATTCTGATGTTTCAATATATGAAATTGTATACTGCATCATGGCGTGGGATTGTGGGGTTGAGTACAAAGACGACGTTTGTGTTGGCAGTTCAGGTGTCCTTCCTTCTCCCCGTTATTGAATTTGAAAACACATTTCAGGACACATTAAAAAACACCCCCCGCAATGTTTGAGAAATGCTTACTGTATACATTTTGGTCAATTTAGTTTTATATCCAAGTTGTCTACTGCTCTATTATTGCAATACAATTAAATGGTTGACCTTGATGTACGTTACAAATTTGTATATAGTTAACTATATATAGACAATTGTCTCTCAACTGTTGCCTGGATGCATTAGTGGAATAAAAAAAAACGTTTTCATATACATAATGAAACATGTACATGTTGCTTTTACTCAATTGACACGATACATTTGAAAGGTGTCGACGAACGCTGTAGGCTGCAGTGCCGAACATGAAAGAAAAATGCCTTATAAAACGGAATGTTTTTGAAGGAAACGGGTTCATGATTGAAACCTCTCTGACAGTTACATAATGTGTGGTTTCAAGGCACCTTTACCGCTAGTCTTAAAAAACCGCCAATGGCTTGTTGTTGAGTGGGCCCTTCTCGATGTGGCCGTCACTTGAACTGCTTTTTATAACAACTGCTCCACCTGTGCAGTCCTAAGTAGACCACCGAAGGTGGGAAAAAACAGGTAGAAAGTGGGGAAACTTTAATTTGAAATAAAATACTGGGTAACACTTTATAACAAGGTGCCATAATAAATAGCAAACTAGTCATTACCTAACCCTTTGTTAATATTTGTTAATTGTTACTAAAATATATATTTGGCACAAGTTAATAGTTTTTTCATCATTAATTAAATATTAGTTGTTTGCATAACCCTAACCCAACCCTAACACACGACCCTAACCCTAACCCTAACACACGGCCCTAACCCTAACCAGTGACACTCTGTGGTCAGTGAAAAAAAACTATTAACTTGTGCCAAAGAGATATTTTAGTAACAATTAACAAATATTAACAAAGGGTTAGGTAATGACTAGTTTGCTATTTATTATGGCACCTTATTATAAAGTGTTACCAAATACTGTTACTGGTAAAAATAAGGAGAAAA
>OMKX01010066.1:9966-21320 GCA_900302425.1 Brosme brosme
TATTTGAAGCGTTGTTGGACGTGTTTGTCGCGATAGCAGGGTCAGTCAACTTTAAGTGTTAAATAATGCAACGTATCAATCCATGAATTATTAATTAAAAGTATATATCATAAAATCAGCTAGGGTCACTCTCATATACCTGTTGACGTAACCATTTGGAAACAGCAGAGACATAAAAGAAATGTAAGATCTAGCGCCTTGCATTCATTTCTGATGTGTTTATAAGATTAGATGTACTTCAGTAATCCGGGGCGGGAAATTAGGGTTGTAGGTTATTGTTAATTACATTTTAGCCAAGAACAACAAAAATATGAGATACCAGTAACCACACTATATAAGCTGAAGTGCAATTGAATTTAGTGCATCATGACAGGACATCCTAACTTAAATATGTAATCAGTCAATTAGCCTTGAAACTCAGCACTAAGTGGAGTATCAGTGTATTTTTGTGCTGCAAGTACTGGCTGTCGAGCCATCAGCAGATAGCAGAAGAAGTCAAAGAATTGTCCTCTGTGTTGTTTTAAATGTGCATGTTGGGAAAACTATAGGACAAAAAATAAGCATCCATCTGCTTTTAGGAAGACGGACAATTCTTATGAGAAGAAGAGAAACATTGTCATCAGAAACTGCTGAGAGCCATGGCAAACAGTAGGCCTATTTAGGACTATAACTACCATTATTCTAATTGAATGGCTGATTGTTTAATACCCCAACATAGAGTAAAATGTACAGACCAAACCAAATATATGTATTTTTTCGATAACGACAAAAACCGAATAGGTTATATTTAAAACAGAAAATTTGTTAGATTGCATTCAAGTGGTAGTTCAATTCAATTCGACTCAATTTTGGCTTCCAGTGCTAACAAGTGTAAAAGTTTCCCTCCGGAGAAATAATGCCCTCTAGTGTATGAAACGATGTCATTGATACGTGGGATCTTCCAGCCACTCAAATCAAAGCATTTGGATCACCCATTTAAATTGGCTGTTAAACAGCAACATTACAACATCTAATTCTTAAATCGTTAAACACTGCTCAAAACAGGAAAACAATTTAAATTGAAATGGTCTGCCTGATGTCTACAGTTTTGAGGAATCACAGAATCAGGATACAACGGTTCAAGGGGCTGTCATAAGGATTCTTACATGAACCTGAAATGCCCTGATGATGAGGGTAGGAACTTCCCCATGGGGAAATGGGGTTTTTGGTGTTATAGAACGCAATATCGATCCACCCTCATGCATAAAGACGAAGTGGTCCTTATCAGTGCAAATAGTGAACAGTACATGAACTGCAGAATACTTGCTGTACATTATGCCCAGAGTACAGGAAAATGAGACACATATAAACAGCGAGGAGGTTTTCAAAAGAACAATTTGTTTTCAAGGCACAAATCAGCCAAATAATTTAACTTCGGACCAGTTTGGAAAAACTTTTGGAAAGTTGAACTGCTCCCTAAAGCCAAGGTTAAGTCAGTGCTTCAATATCCAAACCCCAACGATGTATTATAAGCTATACCTGAGGACAAAATATTGTCATCCACCAAAGAAAAAAAACCCTCTCACCTCCATGCTCAAGGAAGACCCGTACACATCTCTCCTTTCCCTTGGCGGCAGAAAAATGGAGCAACGTCCAGCCGTTGGCGTCCCGTACTTTAGGGGAGTAGCCTTGCTCCAGCATCCTGCGGACAGTGCACACATCCCCCGCCGCCACCGCAGCCTGGATCTGCAGCTCCTCATGCAGCTCCGGGTTCCTTATGCATTGATGGTTTAGCATTCTGTCACATTTCGTAAAGGGAATGTTCTGCTGCACTGGACATCTGGTTTGGAGAGGAGAAGATGACATGCTTGTTAGAGGGATTGGTAGTCGTTGTTGTTATGGCTTGAACATAGCTTAATCAAATAGATTAAATTGGAGGTTTTTAGCATTGAGAATATGTATGCCTTTTCATACCATAGCGAACAGATAAAAGCTGGGATAACACAGTCTTTCAGTGGTCCAGAGTAGTTGCTTGCTTGTCTGGTTTATTACTGGGACGAAAAGACAAACATGATAATTGGTTCATGAAACACGTTTGTGTTTACCAATATATACCTAGCTCACACATTCTGGCTCACAGCGATAACAAACTTAGTGTATATGTAAGGTTAGGTATCACAGGGAAATTAAGTTAAATAAAGTTGATCAGGGTAACAGCCCATACTCATCTTATAAGCAGTTAAAAATTAATTGTATTCATCTTGTGACAACTTATAGAATCATATAGACAGTGTGAATACTATAATAATTTGTACACTTAGCTGGCCAACATTACAAGGATGGGGCACATTTAGTAGCAGCAAGAGTTGACACAGGCGTATTAAAGGCCTTTGCAAGCGCTATCCAGAATACTGTTGACTTTTTAATTATGACTGGGACACTCTAATCATATAATGCAGTCTGGAATAAATTACACATTAGAGCAGGCAGCTGGAGATAAACCACAAACAATAGAGTAACGTTAACCTTCCAGCTAGAAGCGCCAGCTAACATCAGGTAACAACAGAAATAAAAGGTAATGTTGGCTCCTCACAGCTACAACCACAACATAGACACTGGGTACGGCCATCCCGCACCACGTAGGGAATAGGAGTAAGATGATACAACACGTCATATGGAGAGTAAGGTATGAGACAGGGTAGCAACACTAGCTACAGCACCCCTACGCTGTTAGCTACCAGGCTAACTTTAGCAGGAACTAGCTAGCTGCAACTATGCATTAAAAGAGTTGCATGTGCATGAGTTTCTAAACACGACCACGATGGGATGTATTCATCATATGTTAAGCAGTGGGTTATATTTCATAGAAAATGTCAGCGCTTTACAGGTAATGTAAAACAAAGACTTACTTGACAGACGGCAACAAAAAAAAGCCAACCATGGGCTCTGTGTCTTTCAGCCAATCAGCGTCCAGAAGAGACTAGAGGTGTGTTTCAGCCAATCAGCGTCCAGAAAAGACGAGCGTTGACACACAAACATCCGGTTGCAGATGAAACAACTTGGCACCGTCAAACATAGACATATATACATAGACGCCACATTGACTGCATCGACCGATTTTACAGAATAAAAAGCACTATAATGTTAACAATTCTCAACCAATTTTAATTAGTGTTTTTTATATTTATATTAAATAATATTATATATATTCAATATGTATATTTGCCTATGCTGTATAAAATCTACACAAAATACAATTAAACAAAAATAAAATAATTTAACATAAACGATAACCGTTCCGGAAAGGTTTAACACATTATATACGAAGATGAAACGAATTAAAACATACTATGTAATATTTTGTAGAATAACGTACGTGTTTATCACGTGGTTGATCGTCACACGGAAGAGAAGCGCGGAGTTTGTTTTTATTCATCACCCACGTTGTTAACGCGAATGGAGTGATTCTACTTTTAACACAACCCTGCCGTCATCGTTGCGTGGTTTGTCCATAAAGCTTTGTGTTGCTTGTATCTACGGCGCTATTGGATCTCTTTAAATGTGCCATCATGGACGGTATAAAGGATTGTGTTGACTCTATTACTGATGCATACAGATGTCTTCTCAACGGATCACCTCCGAACCAAATTGCCAGTGATTTAGTAACGAATATATTTGCAGTACTATGTCGAAATGTTACTTTGCAAGACGATTCTTGCTTGTTGTGTGCATGGAGTAATACTGCGAAATGTTCCCATATGAATATGACCGAACTTACTTGTATCACTCTGACGCTGGTCGAAAAGATACATGGCGATCTCATGTCTCAAACCATGCTGCCAGAAACTACTCTCTACCTCTCGCAAATCGACCAAGTGTTTCAAGAGGCACATCTCATGCCCAGACTTGTGAGTATTTAAAACTTACTGACTCTTAACTAACAATAAATGAAGAGCTGGATGTGTGAAATTAATATGCTTATCCTATGACAGGTTCATCGTTTCCTTTCCGACGACCAGATGATATCCCATTTGGCTGCCAAATGTGTATCAACATACATTTCCTACCAGCTCCATAATTCTGTAAGGGTTGAGGTAGTTTGTGCATGATATGGGATTACACTGATATTGACATAATATTGCTTATATTCGTTTATTTTCTAGGCTCTCCCCTGATCCAGTTGAGCATGTTTTAGAGACATTCTTGGTAAAATGCAATGGTTTGCATTCTTGTACATTTTATAGGGGGAAATCAACGAAATTTGGCAACAGACATGTGTGCAGGCATTTCAGAACGGCCCCACTTGCAAAGAACTGGATCCATGCATGTGGTCTTTCATCAGTGTCTTTAAAAGACTTCTTAAAGACCCTCAAAAAAGTAAAACGGGTAAGTGTGGAGTGCATGCCTCCTGTTGCTTAGTTTCTGCTATACACTTTTAATGTTCTTATCAGTGGTTTTATGATTAATTTAGCTTTACTCTTTCACCACCAGAGATTCTCCAAAAGCTTCTTATAGCCTTCGATCCCCACCTGAATATTCTAGTCTCTAACTTCCTCCCTGGGGAGAATGTCGATGTCGGAACATCTGTGGTGTATTTACCCAACAACACGCGCAGCTGGGGAGTGACCTTCTCCTCCCTCCTAGACCTGTTGGAGATCCTGTGTGCTTCCAGGTTGATGTGCAGCACCGGCATCTGCCCACTAAGCCAGAGACTGGTGTACACAAGAGCACGAGCCCTCATTAAAACAGCTGCCTCTTCTTCCTGCGACTACTACCTGAAGAGGCAGGTGTTGCTGCTCATGAAGAGGACTCTGCTTCAGAAGGCAGGAGAGGACTTGGCCCTCAGGGAGATCTCGGCCACGGCATCCAGAGACGAGCACTTCAGGGCTGATATGGAGACGCTGGCGGATACTGTGTTGCGAGCGGTTTCTGCCGATTGGTTGCAGTTCGTTCCCGTGGAGACGGCGGCAGCCTCGTTTGGAGGATCCGGCCCTGGTCCCGGCCAGGGAGACGGTCAGAATCGGAAGCCAGACCACGTGATGCTCAGAGCTGTTGGTCTGGTTGTCCTCAAGTCACTGGAGATGGCACTTCAGACAGGAGCAGGTACAATTATGAGTTATGCTGCTTGCTAGGGTAGGAATTCACTATGGCTACTTTTTGACATTCAATGAACGTCAACAAACGAAATGATGATGAACACCCGGCCCATATTTTTCTGTTTATCCTGCATGATTTTACAAAGTGGTAACAACAGCTAACATGTGGTAAATGTCCTCTGATTCAACAAAATAGCCTAACCTTGCAGGAAAGGTAAACTGAGAAATGTATTTAAACGTTGCAATCCTACTCACCAGATATAAGCTCAACTCTACAGAACACTTCACAGCACTGCTTTAACAACTCCCTTACACAAAATGCACAGTAGAGGGCAGCATCGGACAGTCTAATACAATACACAAAGTTACTTATTTATTTTCTTCGGCAGCTGCTGACTGCACTGTGGAAGCGTGTCTTGGGGTTTTGTTTGGATTTCTGCGGGACCATGGGGTCCCGTTGACAAAGTCCTCGCACCTCTGCTGCTGGTACATGCTGGTCTTCGCCGAGCAGGATGATGACATGATGGAGGCGGCCAAAACGTTACTCGCCCTGTACCTTCGTAACAAAAGGTGCGGAAAAAATAAACACCAATTCTGGAGCAGTTTTTGTTTAAATGTATAACACCTAGTTGTGGTTACCACCAGCTTTGTCTTGAATAACTAGAATAACAAGAAATAACTACAACATTATGCAGCACCATGACAACCAGTATTTAAGCAATGAGAAAATGGTTGGCCATACATTTGGTGTTATCTTGCTCATAGTTGCGGGAAAGAAGAAGAATGAAGGAAAAAGCTTCTCTTTTGGCTTCTCCAAAAAAAAAAAGCCATGACAACTTATTGAAGTAGTGTTGTGTGTCAGTTTTTGTGTTTTTTTTTTGCTTACCATCCATTTTTTGAACTATGGCTGTGATCAACGTATTCATTCAAAGAAGGGAGAACATTCACATCTCAAAAGTGCAGAGATCCTGTAGGTGTCCATTGAATGCAAAAATGTAATGAAGAAAGCTGATTGAAAGAGATCCCGGTCTGTATTTTGTTGTGTGTCCTCTACAGTCGGTGTCCTGGTTTAAATCCTGAGGCTGTGTCGGAGACGTCCTGCTCCTCTGGTTTCAACCCTCACTGCCACTTCCTGCTCTTCCTCCGGAGCGTCTCCTTTGATCCCAGCACCCTCCTGGACTTTCTCATCTCCTCGGAAACCTGCTTTCTGGAGTACTTAGTGCGCTACCTGAAGCATCTCAGGGCGGACTTCCCGGGATTCTTGCTGGCGTGTCGGAAACTGGAGGAATGTGACCCTTGTGTTCGAGCACAGCTGTCGTTTTCCGTCTCACGTGGTGATGCTGCATCTGTACCGGTGCATGTCGGAACGCAGGGAGCCACACACACAAGCCCAGATCTTGACCGGACCAAGCTATGTGCCAGGCCTACTGCCTACATGCCAACCAGACTGTCCACTGGTTTGGGCTATGGGCTTTGCCTGGTTGACTACAGTAGCTCGGACGAGTCCGGTACAGAAGAAATGGAGGTCTCCCAAGCTTCTCACAAGGATGCAGACGAGGGAAACATGAGAGTGAAGCCTCCTGACTCTGAGATAGACGGTTCACGTCGCTGGAACATGAAGCAAGAGAAACGTGCCATGTCTAGACCAGCACACGACAATCTACCTGACAGAACAGCACCGGTGCAGACTGTAGTGTGTAACCATGGGCAAGAGATGCCAACACAGCATTTGAGCCTAGCAGCATCACAGTTTGGACAAACAACAGGACTGGCTCACACACCTGGTGGTAGAACATTGACCAGATCCCTGTTATGTCTGTCAGACCTTAGAAGGGTTGTGGCTAAGCTAAACGCAAAAAATCTGTTTCCCTATAACCCCAAGTCTCTACTTAAACTCTTGGCACAGGCTGAGGATGTGCATCTTTCTCACCTAGCACCTAACACCTAGACTAATAAACCATGACCAGTATACATTTGGTGTGTGTGTATAGTGGGCTTTGAATTTATTTCAATAGGAGAATATGGTTTGTTATTATGATTTCAGGTATAACATTATAATTATTATGTAGTATGTACTATGGAATTAAATTGATGGGACAATATTATATTGTAATATATTATAGGACATGCATACTACCAATGCTGCCTGTTAAGGAACCCAACAGAGCTTCATTATATAGTTATATAGTAATTTCATGTATAATGTCAGAGGTCAAATCTTATAGAAAATATTAAGTTTTGAACACATTTATATATTTCATTTCTCACCATGACAAACAAAACAATGCTGCAATATTTTCATGTATTTATTAAAGTATGTGATGATAATCAATGTAAGCCCCACCCTGGCACCCTGTTTGTTCATCAGGTGAGGATCACAATCGTAAGTTAATCATTGTGTACAAGCAAGGAACGGTGGCTAATCGTTTGGTCTGGCAAGGTGTACCATGTTGAACTATGCCTTGTTTGCTCTTTATCAGTATACACACCCATCCTCACCCATGTACTTGTATTGTTTAAAATTGTGTCTATTATGTAAAAAAGGTCCATCACATGTCCTTATCGCTAAGTGCAGCCCCATAACCACATCCCATTCACCAATACATACATGCAGATCTATATTAGGCGACCTCGGTGCGCCCAGTGTGGGAGAGTTGCGCTCTTTGTACTTTATCAGGAGCACAATGCAAACAAGGCAGCGGATCCCTGCAGGCCACCAGAGAAACAGAGAATGTGTGTGTGTGTTCGTGTTCTGCTCTCCACCCCCCTCACTCCTGCACTTGCTACCTGAAGGGAGGGGGAAAAAAACAGCTATGTAATTGTGTCCTAGCAGGGTGTAACCGTAAAGCACCTCAACCAAAGAGACAGTGCCTTCACAGCAGCCTGCTGCTCAGGGGAATAGAGGACTCAGGCACTCGGTGCAGATATCCCAGAGCAAATACAGGATCAACAATATATATGTAGAGAGAGCAGCGGCCGCCTGTGTGTTAAAGAAGTGACCAAATAGGTAAGTCTCCCCTTTTGTCTCCGACCTTGGAACGGATTAGGTGAAACGACAATGCCCTCTATTTAATTTATATTACAGAAATGATTAACACTTCAAAATGTGCAAAATGTTATTACCTGTCGGTGCAACTTGCGGTGATGGCAACAAGGGGTACTTGAAGCCGGAGGTGGGTGTTGCGTAGAGGGGATATGGACTCGGTGAAGTCTGCCTGCAGGTGAAGTGCTCTGGAAGTTGTGTCATGGTTGAATTAGGATGAACAGAGCCCCTGTTGTTGGAACACGTTAACAGATGGATTAGAGGTCCTCCAGAATCCAACGTCCGCCTTCAATCGGTGTTGATGATTTTCTTTTTTCTTTTGAATGTGATTTGAACTTTTTCTTTTATTTCATGTTTTACATTTTTTATAAAGCTGTCCAGTCTTGCTATACACAAAGGTTATAGCAAAGGGCATTGTTTTACCCTCTTCATATTGGCCCACTGTATAAAATAGTACAGCGCCGTACAGCTACTATGTTGTGGTAGACTTGCAACTGTGGAAGAATAGGGCATTCTCTTGGATAGAGTGAGCAGAGGGTGAGTGTTTTATTCTACATGACTGAATTAATTCCAAGGGAAAAGAGAGGGCTTTTGACCAACAAAAGAAAAGTCCCCAAAGGACTGTCAATCAGTGCAAAGCAGGGCAGTAACTCTGTCCACAAACGACTGATTGTAAGATTAAGTTACCGAAACACATCACTGTGAGTAACTTTCACTCTTTCCTCTATTATCGCAGCAAAATATAAAACAATCACAAAGTACTGCTTCATTAAAGTGTGTCATCTGTGTTTCAAAGTCATTGGTTGCCGCAACTATTTCTTCCGCTTATTTCTTTATATTTGTTTTTGCTAATTGTACATGCATGTAATTAATTCTTCTACTTGGCTAGTTGCACTCTAAAGTAGTTTGACAAGGTGGTTCTGTGTGTGTGTGAGAACCGTCCACTGAATATGCTGACATAAGCTATGGCATCATGGGGGCCCCTGACTGACCAAGGCATGTGCAATGTATCACAAGGCCCACACATTATAAATAATGTGTGGGCCACGTTATAAAACCACGTTATAAAACCTCTCTATATTCAATAATACAAGCATTGTTGTGTGTTAATGTTTTTTCTTCGTTCTTTTGTGGTGATTGAACATATTTATCCAGGGAAGACTCGCTGGGCATCAGATGCTCCCTGCCAATTAACGGATCTGGCGTTACCGAGGTACTAAAGGGATTCACTATGGAAAGGCTCCACTGGAGTTCCATCAACGCTTGCACGAGAGCAACAGAAAATGGGGACAGTTGCCCCAGCATTGTTTCATTACTGTCACCAAGGGAGACCAATGGACCAATGGTGCAAAATTCCACCTGTATTCAAGCTGAGGGCCCGTGCCACTACTCTCCCCATTGGCAGCCATCGTGTTGCCCCTTCCTCTGTGGTTCTTGGCCCCTCAATTGAATACTAATAGCCCTGTTTTCATGCTCTTCTCTGTGGATGTTTTGTGGACAATTTGGCTAAATACACAATAGCTGCAGATAGGGGTGGAAGGGGTTGTCTCCGAAGCGACTGTTAGCCCTCTGGTTGTTGACAGTTGCTGCACATGTGTTTTACCTCAAAACAGAAGACAGATAGCACACACTCTCTTTCTGCCTCTCTTGCTCAACGAGTCCCACACTTGCTTTCTCTTGTTTGCCCGCCTTTCTCTTTCTCCGTGCTTTCGATGTTGCCCTTTATTTCTCTGGCTCTCTCATTCTCTCTCTCTCGCTCTCTTTGCATGATTGCTCCTTCTCTATGTCACCCTTGTCTTTCCATGTGGGCTAAGGCACTAGGCGTGGAGGTGTTTAGAAATAGGGAGGGCCGTTGAATCAGTATTTGTTTTGGAAATACAACACCTTTTGAGGACTTTAATGTGAGAGTGTATGGTCGCTCATGGTCACAGCTCATGTAAAGTAACTCCTCTCTAGGAGCTCCACGTCATAGGAAATGAACAACAAACAAAGTTCACTAGAAATGTATTCCTGCATTCATATTTTCTCAGTCATTCCTAAATTGTTTATTTGATCAGGGGTTGGAAAAGATCTGGAATGGCCCTAAGGACACATTCATCAAAACCTATTCAAATTGTAGTGAATAGGGTTTTGTGCAACTAGTACATAATAGCATTCATTAAAATGTGTGTTTGGTGTACGACTCTTACTCGACTTTACTCAGTGTAAACATCACTTTTTTTGCGTGTGTTTGTGTGTGTCTGTGTTCATATGAGTGTGTGTGTGGGTGGGGGGACCTGAGTGTTCCCATGCTACAAGGGGTGCCTATGGATTCTTCCAGAAAACATATGCTTGGAGAACAAATCATGCTATTATTAAACGCAGGCTACATGGTTGGGAGTGAACCTAAATGGAGGCTATATCCTGCCCTTCCTCCACCCATAATCTCCATCTCCATCTCCCCAAAGTGTGTATGGGACTGCTGCCCCCCAGGGTGGAGCAGGGATGTTCGACACGCTGTACAACTGCTTCTGGTGGGACCGGATCTGGCTGCCGGTCAACCTGACGTGGGCAGACCTGGAGGACAGGGATGGACGCGTGTACGCCAAGGCATCCCATCTCTACGTCACCATCCCCTATGCTCTGGTCTTCCTGTTGGTCAGATACACGTTTGAAAGGTCAGTAATGCAGACCCATTTCCTTCCTTTGTGTGAGGTCTATCGGCTCCACTGCTAAAGAAAATAAATGGGTTGAATGGTTCAGTGATTCCTTGATATGTAATAGTGCTCAGAGCTTAATAAAGATAGGCTCTGAGTCAGCTGAAAACACTTTCAACCAGAGAGAACATTGGGACAGGGCTGAATAATGAAATCCCTGAGCCTTTTGTTCTCACATGACTGTTGGTTGCAAGTTTATCTGTGTGGTTCTTGAGGCACGCTAATATCCGTTTACAGCTTTCATGTTGATTTCGATTGTGTGTGTGTATATGTGTGTGTGTGTGTGTGTGGGTGCCTGCCCTGAACGTCCGCGTGCTCTGGCGTCAACGGACCTGAATGAGAGCAACTGAAAACAAATCCGTTTTGAAACTAAAACTGCGATTCTGAAAAAACTATAAATGCTATCGTAATTCCGTTTCGGTATTATTGAAGGTACAAGTGTGTAGATTTGTTTAATGGTTTGAACGAAGGTAAACGGTCGAAAAATGAATTAGTTACGATCTTTTAAGTAACTGAAGTGTCAGAATGGGCTGACGGTTT